>JANJGN010001371.1:115000-150268 GCA_026770705.1 Isurus oxyrinchus | reverse complement strand
AAAAGTAGAGAGGGCGGGGAGAGGGAGAACACGGGGAGTTGGCGAATGCAGGGAGAGGGCGGGAAGAGGGCGAGCATGGGGAGAGGGCGGGTAGAGGGCGAGTGAGGGAGAGGGTGAGCACGGGGAGAGGGCAAGTGTGGACAGAGGACGGGGAGAGGGTGAGTGTGGGGTGCGGGTGGGGAGAGGGCGGGGAGAGGGTGGGGAGAGGGCGAGTGTTGGAGATGGTGGGGAGAGGGCGAGAGTGGGGAGAGGACGAGTGTTGGAGATGGTGGGGAGAGGGCGAGAGTGGGGTGAGGGCGAGTGTTGGAGATGGTGGGGAGAGGGCGAGTGTGGGGAGAGGGCGAATGTTGGAGATGGTGGGGAGAGGGCGACTGTGGGGAGAGGGCGTGTGTGGGGAGAGGGCGGGGAGAGCGCGAGTGTGGGGAGAGGGCGGGTAGAGGGCGAGTGTGGGGAGAGGGCGAGTGTTGGAGATGGTGGGGAGAGGGCGAGAGTGGGGAGAGGGCGAGTGTTGGAGATGGTGGGGAGAGGGCGAGTGTTGGAGATGGTGGGGAGATGGCGGGGAGAGGGCGAGTGTGGGGAGAGGTCTGGGAGATAGCGGGGAGAGGGCGAGTGTTGGAGATAGTGGGAAGAGGGCGAGTCTGGGGCGAGGGCGAGCGCGGGAGAGGGCGAATGCGGGTAGAGGCCGGAGAGAGGGCGAGCACGGGGAGACGGCAGGGAGAGGGCGAGTGTGGGGAAAGGGCGGGGAGAGCGTGAGTGTGGGGAGAGGTCTGGGAGATGGCGGGGAGAGTGCGAGTGTTGGAGATGGTGGGGAGAGGGCGAGTCTTGGGCGAGGGTGGGGTGAGGGCAAGAGCGGGGGAGAGGGCGAGTGCAGGGAGAGGGCGGAGAGAGGGCGAGTGTGGGGAGAGGGCGGGGAGAGCGCGAGTGTGTGGAGAGGGCGAGTGTGGGGAGAGGGCAGGGAGAGGGCGAGTGTGGGGAGAGTGCGAGAGTGGGGAGAGGGCGGGTAGAGGGCAAGTTTGCGGAGAGGGTGAGCGGGCGGAGAGGGCGTGTGTGGACAGAGGACGGGGAGAGTACGAGTGTGGGGATAGGGCGGGGAGAGGGCGAGAGTGGGGAGAGGTCTAGGAGATGGCGTGGAGAGTGCGAGTGTTGGTGATGGTGGGGACAGGGTGAGTCTGGCGCGAGGGCGGGGTGAGGGCAAGCGCGGGGAGAGGGCAAATGCGGGGAGAGGGCGGAGAGAGGCGAGCACGGAGAGAGGGCGGGGAGAGAGCACGCGCGGCGAGAGGGCGAGGAGAGGGCGAGTGCGGCAAGAGGGCGAGTGTGGGGTGTGGGCGGAGAGAGGGCGAGTGTGTAGAGAGTGCGAGCGCGGGGAGAGGGCAAGTGTGGAAAAAGGACGGGGTGAGGGCGAGTGTGGTGAGAGGGTGGGGAGAGGGTGAGCGTGGGGAAAGAGCGAGTGTGGGGAGAGGGCGGGGAGAGTGCGAGTGTGGGCAGAGGACGGGGAGAGGGCGAGTGTGGGGAGAGGGCAAATGAGGACAGAGGTCAGAGAGAGGGCGAGTGTGGAAAGAGGACGGGGAGAGGGCGAATGTGGACAGAAGACAGGGAGAGGGCGAGTGTGGACAGAAGACAGGGAGAGGGCGAGTGTGGGGAGAGGGCGGAGAGAGCGCAGAGTGTGGACACAGGGCGGGAAGAGGGCGAGCGTGGGGAGAGGGCGGAGAGAGGGCGAGTGTGGACAGAGGGCGGGGAGAGGGCGAGAGTGGGGAGAGGTCTAGGAGATGGCGTGGAGAGTGCGAGTGTTGGTGATGGTGGGGACAGGGTGAGTCTGGCGCGAGGGCGGGGTGAGGGCAAGCGCGGGGAGAGGGCAAATGCGGGGAGAGGGCGGGAGAGAGGGCGAGCACGGAGAGAGGGCGGGGAGAGAGCACGCGCGGCGAGAGGGCGAGGAGAGGGCGAGTGCGGCAAGAGGGCGAGTGTGGGGTGTGGGCGGAGAGAGGGCGAGTGTGTAGAGAGTGCGAGCGCGGGGAGAGGGCAAGTGTGGAAAAAGGACGGGGTGAGGGCGAGAGTGTGGTGAGAGGGTGGGGAGAGGGTGAGCGTGGGGAAAGAGCGAGTGTGGGGAGAGGGCGGGAGAGTGCGAGTGTGGGCAGAGGACGGGGAGAGGGCGAGTGTGGGGAGAGGGCAAATGAGGACAGAGGTCAGAGAGAGGGCGAGTGTGGAAAGAGGACGGGGAGAGGGCGAATGTGGACAGAAGACAGAGAGAGGGCGAGTGTGGACAGAAGACAGGGAGAGGGCGAGTGTGGGGAGAGGGCGGAGAGAGCGCGAGTGTGGACACAGGGCGGGAAGAGGGCGAGCGTGGGGAGAGGGCGGAGAGAGGGCGAGTGTGGACAGAGGGCGGGGAGAGGGCGAGTCTGGGGAGAGGGCGAGGAGAGGGCGAGTGTGGGGAGAGGGCGGAGAGAGGGCGAGTGTGGGGAGAGTGTGGGGTGAGGGTGGGGAAAGTGCGAGTGTGGTCAGAGGGTGGGGTGTGGGCGTGTCAAGTGAGAGGGCGGGGAGAGGGAGAACACGGGGAGTTGGCGAATGCAGGGAGAGGGCGGGGAGAGGGCGAGCCATGGGGAGAGGGCGGGTAGAGGGCGAGTTTGGGGAGAGGGTGAGCACGGGGAGAGGGCAAGTGTGGACAGAGGACGGGGAGAGGGTGAGTGTGGGGTGCGGGTGGGGAGAGGGCGGGGAGAGGGTGCGGAGAGGGCGAGTGTTGGAGATGGTGGGGAGAGGGCGAGAGTGGGGAGAGGGCGAGTGTTGGAGATGGTGGGGAGAGGGCGAGAGTGGGGAGAGGGCGAGTGTTGGAGATGGTGGGGAGAGGGCGAGTGGGGCGAGGGCGAGTGTTGGAGATGGTGGGGAGAGGGCGAGTGTGGGAGAGGGCGAGTGTTGGAGATGGTGGGGAGAGGGCGAGTGTGGACAGACGACGGGGAGAGGGCGCGTGTGGGCTGAGGGCAAACGTGGACAGAGGACGGGGAGAGGGCGAGTGTGGACAGAGGATGGGGAGAGGGCGAGTGTGGACAGAGGACAGGGAGAGGGCGAGTGTCGACAGAGGACGGGTAGAGGGTGAGTGTGGGGAGAGGGCGGAGAGAGGGCGAGTGTGGGGAGAGGGCGAGTGGTTGGGAGAGGGTGATTGTTGGGAGAGGGCAAATGTGGGGAGAGGGCGGGAAGAGGCGGAGCACGGGGAGAGGGCGATTGTGGTAGAGGGCGGAGAGAGGGCGAGTGTGGGGAGAGTGTGGGGTGAGGGTGGGGAAAGTGCGAGTGTGGTCAGAGGGTGGGGTGTGGGCGAGTCAAGTGAGAGGGCGGGGAGAGGGAGAACACGGGGAGTTTGGCGAATGCAGGGAGAGGGCAGGGAGAGGGCGAGCATGGGGAGAGGGCGGGTAGAGGGCGAGTGTGGGGAGAGGGTGAGCACGGGAGAGGGCAAGTGTGGACAGAGGACGGGAGAGGGTGAGTGTGGGGTGCGGGTGGGGAGAGGGCGGGGAGAGGGTGGGAAGAGGGCGAGTGTTGGAGATGGTGGGGAGAGGGCGAGAGTGGGGGAGAGGGCGAGTGTTGGAGATGGTGGGGAGAGGGCGAGAGTGGGGCGAGGACGAGTGTTGGAGATGGTGGGGAGAGGGCGAGTGTGGGGAGAGGGCGAGTGTTGGAGATGGTGGGGAGAGGGCGAGAGTGGGGAGAGGGCGAGTGTTGGAGATGGTGGGGAGAGGGCGAGAGTGGGGAGAGGGTGGGGAGAGGGCGAGTGTTGGAGATGGTGGGGAGATGGCGGTGAGAGGCGAGTGTGGGGAGAGGTCTGGGAGATAGCGGGGAGAGGGCGAGTGTTGGAGATAGTGGGAAGAGGGCGAGTCTGGGGCGAGGGGCGAGGCGCGGGAGAGGGCGAATGCGGGTAGAGGCCGGAGAGAGGGCGAGCACGGGGAGACGGCAGGGAGAGGGCGAGTGTGGGAAAGGGCGGGGAGAGCGTGAGTGTGGGGAGAGGTCTGGGAGATGGCGGGGAGAGTGCGAGTGTTGGAGATGGTGGGGAGAGGGCGAGTCTTGGGCGAGGGTGGGGTGAGGGCAAGCGCGGGGAGATGGCGAGTGCAGGGAGAGTGCGGAGAGAGGGCGAGTGTGGGGAGAGGGCGGGGAGGAGCGCGAGTGTGTGGAGAGGGCGAGTGTGGGGAGAGGGCAGGGAGAGGGCGAGTGTGGGGAGAGTGCGAGAGTGGGGAGAGGGCGGGTAGAGGGCAAGTTTGCAGAGAGGGTGAGCGGGCGGAGAGGGCGTGTGTGGACAGAGGACGGGGAGAGTACGAGTGTGGGGATAGGGCAGGGAGAGGGCGAGAGTGGGGAGAGGTCTAGGAGATGGCGTGGAGAGTGCGAGTGTTGGTGATGGTGGGGACAGGGTGAGTCTGGCGCGAGGGCGGGGTGAGGGCAAGCGCGGGAGAGGGCAAATGCGGGGAGAGGGCGGGAGAGAGGGCGAGCACGGAGAGAGGGCGGGGAGAGAGCACGCGCGGCAAGGAGAGGGGGCGAGCGCGGCAAGAGGGCGAGTGTGGGGTGTGGGCGGAGAGAGGGCGATTGTGTAGAGAGTGCGAGCGCGGGGAGAGAGCAAGTGTGGAAAGAGGACGGGGTGAGGGCGAGTGTGGGGAGAGGGTGGGGAGAGGGTGAGCATGGGGAAAGAGCGAGTGTGGGGAGAGGGCGGGAGAGTGCGAGTGTGGACAGAGGACGGGGAGAGGGCGAGTGTGGGGAGAGGGCAAATGAGGACAGAGGTCAGAGAGAGGGCGAGTGTGGAAAGAGGACGGGGAGAGGGCGAGTGTGGGGAGAGGGTGGAGAGAGCGCGAGTGTGGACACAGGGCGGGGAGAGGGCGAGTGTGGGAGAGGGGCGGAGAGAGGGGTGAGTGTGGACAGAGGGCAGGGAGATGGCGAGTGTGGGGAGAGGGCAGAGAGAGGGCGAGTGTGGGGAGAGGGCGAGTTTTGGGAGAGGGCAAGTGTGGACAGAGGACGGGGAGAGGGCAGTGTGGGAAGAGGGCGGAGATTGGACGAGTTTGGAGAGAGGGCGAGCACGGGGAGAAGGTGAGTGTGGAGAGAGGAGGGGGAGTGTTTGAGTCTGGGGAGAGGGCGGGGAGAGGGCAAGTCCGGGGAAAGGGTGGGGTGAGGGCGAGTGTGGGGAGAGGGCGGGGAGAGCGCGAGTGTGGGGACAGGGCGAGTGTGGGGAGAGGGCGGGGAGAGCGCGAGTGTGGGAGAGGGCGAGTGTGGGCAGAGAGCGAGTGTGGGGAGAGGGCGAGTGTGGGAGAGGGCGAGTGTGGGGAGAGGGCGGGGAGAGCGCGAGTGTGGGGAGAGGGTGGGGAGAGGGCGAGTGTGGGGAGAGGGCGAGCGTGGGGAGAGGGCGGGGAGAGCGGGAGTGTGGGGAGAGGGCGAGGTGTGGGGAGAGGGCGGGGAGAGCGGGAGTGTGGGGAGAGGGCGAGTGTGGGGAGAGGGCGGGGAGAGCGGGAGTGTGGGGAGAGGGCGAGTGTGGGGAGAGGGCAGGGAGAGCGCGAGTGTGGGGAGAGGGCGAGTGTGGGGAGAGGGCGGGAGAGCGCGAGTGTGGGGGAGAGGGCAAGTGTGGGGAGAGGGCGGGGAGAGCACGAGTGTGGGGAGAGGGCGAGTGTGGGGAGAGGGCGGGGAGAGGGCGAGTGTGGGGAAAGGGCGGGGAGAGGGGGCGAGTGTGGACAGACGACGGGGAGAGGGCGCGTGTGGGCTGAGGGCAAATGTGAACAGAGGACGGGGAGAGGGCGAGTGTGGACAGAGGATGGGGAGAGGGCGAGTGTGGACAGAGGACAGGGAGAGGGCGAGTGTCGACAGAGGACGGGTAGAGGTTGAGTGTGAGGAGAAGGCGGAGAGAGGGCGAGTGTGGGGTGGCGGTGGGGAGAGGGGCGGGGAGAGGGTGGGGAGAGGGCGAGTGTTGGAGATGGTGGGGAGAGGGCGAGAGTGGGGAGAGGGCGGGGAGAGCGCGCGTGTGGGGAGAGGTCTGGGAGATGGCTGGGAGAGTGCGAGTGTTGGAGATGGTGGGGAAAGGGCGAGTCTGGGGCGAGGGCGGGGTGAGGGCAAGCGCGGGGAGAGGGCGAGTGCAGGGAGAGGGCTGAGAGAGGGCGAGTGTGGGGAGAGGGCGGGGAGAGCGCGGTATGTGGAGAGGGCGAGTGTGGGGAGAGGGCAGGGAGAGGGCGACTGTGGGGAGAGGGCGAGTGTGGGGAGAGGGCGGGGAGAGCGCGAGTGTGGGGAGAGGGCGGGTAGAGGGCGAGTCTGGGGAGAAGGCGAGTTTGCGGAGAGGGTGAGTGGGGGGAGAGGGCGTGTGTGGACGGGGGACGGGGAGAGTACGAGTGTGGGGGTGAGGGCGGGGAGAGGGCGAGAGTGGGAGAGGTCTAGGAGATGGCAGGGAGAGTGCGAGTGTTGGTGATGGTGGGGACAGGGCGAGTCTGGGGCGAGGGCGGGGTGAGGGCAAGCGCGGGGAGAGGGCAAATGCGGGGAGAGGGCGGAGAGAGGGCGAGCACGGAGAGAGGGCGGGGAGAGAGCACGCGCGGCAGAGAGGGCGAGGAGAGGGCGAGTGCGGCAAGAGGGCGAGTGTGGGGTGTGGGCGAGAGAGGGCGAGTGTGTAGAGAGTGCGAGCGCGGGGAGAGGGCAAGTGTGGAAAGAGGACGGGGTGAGGGCGAGTGTGGTGAGAGGGTGGGGAGAGGGTGAGCGTGGGGAAAGAGCGAGTGTGGGGAGAGGGCGGGGAGAGTGCGAGTGTGGGCAGAGGACGGGGAGAGGGCGAGTGTGGGGAGAGGGCAAATGAGGACAGAGGTCAGGGAGAGGGCGAGTGTGGAAAGAGGACGGGGAGAGGGCGAATGTGGACAGAAGACAGGAGGAGAGGGCGAGTGTGGGGGAGAGGGCGGAGAGAGTGCGAGTGTGGACACAGGGCGGGAAGAGGGCGAGCGTGGGGAGAGAGCGGAGAGAGGGCGAGTGTGGACAGAGGGCGGGGAGAGGGCGAGTCTGGGGAGAGGGCGAGGAGAGGGCGAGTGTGGGGAGAGGGCGGAGAGAGGGCGAGTGTGGGGAGAGGGGAGTTTTGGGAGAGGGCAAGTGTGGACAGAGGACGGGGAGAAGGCAGTGTGGGTAGAGGGCGGAGATTGGACGAGTGTGGAGAGAGGGCGAGCACGGGGAGAGGGTGAGTGTGGAAAGAGGAGGGGGAGTGGGTGAGTGTGGGGAGAGGGCGGGGAGAGGGCAAGTCCGGGGAGAGGGCGGGGTGAGGGCGAGTGTGGGGAGAGGGTGAGTGTGGGGAGAGGGCAAGTGTGGGGAGAGGGCGGGGAGAGCGCGAGAGTGGGGAGAGGTCTAGGAGATGGCGGGGACAGTGCGAGTGTTGGTGATGGTGGGGAGAGTGCGGGTCTGGGGCCAGGGCGGGGTGAGGGCAAGCGCGGGGAGAGGGCAAATGCGGGGAGAGGGCGGAGAGAGGGCGAGCACGGGGAGACAGCGGGGAGAGGTCATGCGCGGCGAGAGGGCAAGGAGAGGGCGAGCGCGGCAAGAGGGGCGAGTGTGGGGAGTGGGCGGAGAGAGGGCGAGTGTGGGGAGTGGGTGGAGAGAGGGCGAGTGTGGAAAGAGGACGGTGTGAGGGCGAGTATGGGGAGAGGGTGAGCGTGGGGAAAGAGCAAGTGTGGACAGAGGACGGGGAGAGGGTGAGTGTGGGGAAAGGGCGGGGAGAGGGCGAGTGTGGAAAGAGGACGGGGAGAGGGCGAGTGTGGACAGAGGACGGGGAGCGGGCGAGTGTGGGGAAAGGGCGGGGAGAGGGCGAGTGTGGAAAGAGGACGGTGTGAGGGCGAGTATGGGGAGAGGGTGAGCGTGGGGAAAGAGCAAGTGTGGACAGAGGACGGGGAGAGGGCGAGTGTGGGGAAAGGACGGGGAGAGGGTGAGTGTGGGGAAAGGGCGGGGAGAGGGCGAGTGTGGACAGAGGACGGGGAGAGGGCGAGTTTGGACAGAGGACGGGGAGAGGGCGAGTGTGGACAGAGGACGGGGAGAGGGCGCGTGTAGGCTGAGGGCAAATGTGGACAGAGGACGGGGAGAGGGCGAGTGTGGGGAAAGGGCGGGGAGAGGGCGAGTGTGGACAGACGACGGGGAGAGGGCGCGTGTGGGCTGAGGGCAAATGTGGACAGAGGACGGGGAGAGGGCGAGTGTGGACAGAGGATGGGGAGAGGGCGAGTGTGGACAGAGGACAGGGAGAGGGCGAGTGTCGACAGAGCACGGGTAGAGGGTGAGTGTGGGGAGAGAGGGCGGAGAGAGGGCGAGTGTGGGGAGAGGGCGAGTGTTGGGAGAGGGTGAGTGTTGGGAGAGGGCAAATGTGGGGAGAGGACGGGAAGAGGCGGAGCACGGGGAGAGGGCGAGTGTGGGTAGAGGGCGGAGAGAGGGCGAGTGTGGGGAGAGTGTGAGGTGAGGGTGGGGAAAGTGCGAGTGTGGTCAGAGGGTGGGGTGTGGGCGAGTCAAGTGAGAGGGCGGGGAGAGGGAGAACACGGGGAGTTGGCGAATGCAGGGAGAGGGCGGGAAGAGGGCGAGCATGGGGAGAGGGTGGGTAGAGGGCGAGTGTGGGGAGAGGGTGAGCACGGGGAGAGGGCAAGTGTGGACAGAGGACGGGGAGAGGGTGAGTGTGGGGTGCAGGTGGGGAGAGGGCGAGTGTTGGAGATGGTGGGGAGAGGACGAGAGTGGGGAGAGGACGAGTGTTGGAGATGGTGGGGAGAGGGCGAGAGTGGGGTGAGGGCGAGTGTTGGAGATGGTGGGGAGAGGGCGAGTGTGGGGAGAGGGCGAGTGTTGGAGATGGTGGGGAGAGGGCGACTGTGGGGAGAGGGCGTGTGTGGGGAGAGGGCGGGGAGAGCGCGAGTGTGGGGGAGAGGGCGGGTAGAGGGCGAGTCTGGGGAGAAGGCGAGTTTGCGGAGAGGTTGAGCGGGGGGGAGAGGGCGTGTTTGGACGGAGGACGGGGAGAGTATGAGTGTGGGGAGAGGGCGGGGAGAGGGCGAGAGTGGGGAGAGGTCTAGGAGATGGCGGGGAGAGTGCGAGTGTTGGTGATGGTGGGGACAGGGCGAGTCTGGGGCGAGGGCGGGGTGAGGGCAAGCACGGGGAGAGGGCAAATGCGGGGAGACGGCGGAGAGATGGCGAGCACGGAGAGAGGGCAGGGAGAGAGCACGCGCGGCGAGAGGGCGAGGAGGAGGGCGAGTGCGGCAAGAGGGCGAGTGTGGGGTGTGGGCGGAGAGAGGGCGAGTGTGTAGAGAGTGCGAGCGCGGGGAGAGGGCAAGTGTGGAAAGAGGACGGGGTGAGGGCGAGTGTGGTGAGAGGGTGGGGAGAGGGTGAGCGTGGGGAAAGAGCGAGTGTGGGGAGAGGGCGGGGAGAGTGCGAGTGTGGACAGAGGACGGGGAGAGGGCGAGTGTGGGGAGAGGGCAAATGAGGACAGAGGTCAGGGAGAGGGCGAGTGTGGAAAGAGGACGGGGAGAGGGCGAATGTGGACAGAAGACAGGGAGAGGGCGAGTGTGGACAGAAGACAGAGAGAGGGCGAGTGTGGGGAGAGGGCGGAGAGAGCGCGAGTGTGGACACAGGGCGGGAAGAGGGCGAGCGTGGGGAGAGGGCGGAGAGAGGGCGAGTGTGGACAGAGGGCGGGGAGAGGGCGAGTCTGGGGAGAGGGCGAGGAGGAGGGCGAGTGTGGGGAGAGGGCGGAGAGAGGGCGAGTGTGGGGAGAGTGTGGGGTGAGGGTGGGGAAAGTGCGAGTGTGGTCAGAGGGTGGGGTGTGGGCGAGTCAAGTGAGAGGGCGGGGAGAGGGAGAACACGGGGAGTTGGCGAATGCAGGGAGAGGGCGGGGAGAGGGCGAGCATGGGGAGAGGGCGGGTAGAGGGCGAGTGTGGGGAGAGGGTGAGCACGGGGAGAGGGCAAGTGTGGACAGAGGACGGGGAGAGGGTGAGTGTGGGGTGCGGGTGGGGAGAGGGCGGGGAGAGGGTGGGGAGAGGGCGAGTGTTGGAGATGGTGGGGAGAGGGCGAGAGTGGGGAGAGGGCGAGTGTTGGAGATGGTGGGGAGAGGGCGAGAGTGGGGAGAGGGCGAGTGTTGGAGATGGTGGGGAGAGGGCGAGAGTGGGGCGAGGGCGAGTGTTGGAGATGGTGGGGAGAGGGCGAGTGTGGGGAGAGGGCGAGTGTTGGAGATGGTGGGGAGAGGGCGAGTGTGGACAGACGACGGGGAGAGGGCGCGTGTGGGCTGAGGGCAAATGTGGACAGAGGACGGGGAGAGGGCGAGTGTGGACAGAGGATGGGGAGAGGGCGAGTGTGGACAGAGGACAGGGAGAGGGCGAGTGTCGACAGAGGACGGGTAGAGGGTGAGTGTGGGGAGAGGGCGGAGAGAGGGCGAGTGTGGGGAGAGGGCGAGTGTTGGGAGAGGGTGATTGTTGGGAGAGGGCAAATGTGGGGGAGAGGGCGGGAAGAGGCGGAGCACGGGGAGAGGGCGATTGTGGGTAGAGGGCGGAGAGAGGGCGAGTGTGGGGAGAGTGTGGGGTGAGGGTGGGGAAAGTGCGAGTGTGGTCAGATGGTGGGGTGTGGGCGAGTCAAGTGAGAGGGCGGGGAGAGGGAGAACACGGGGAGTTGGCGAATGCAGGGAGAGGGCAGGGAGAGGGCGAGCATGGGGAGAGGGCGGGTAGAGGGCGAGTGTGGGGAGAGGGTGAGCACGGGGAGAGGGCAAGTGTGGACAGAGGACGGGGAGAGGGTGAGTGTGGGGTGTGGGTGGGGAGAGGGCGGGGAGAGGGTGGGAAGAGAGCGAGTGTTGGAGATGGTGGGGAGAGGGCGAGAGTGGGGAGAGGGCGAGTGTTGGAGATGGTGGGGAGAGGGCGAGAGTGGGGCGAGGACGAATGTTGGAGATGGTGGGGAGAGGGCGAGTGTGGGGAGAGGGCGAGTGTTGGAGATGGTGGGGAGAGGGCGAGAGTGGGGGAGAGGGCGAGTGTTGGAGATGGTGGGGAGAGGGCGAGAGTGGGGAGAGGGTGGGGAGAGGGCGAGTGTTGGAGATGGTGGGGAGATGGCGGGGAGAGGGCGAGTGTGGGGAGAGGTCTGGGAGATAGCGGGGAGAGGGCGAGTGTTGGAGATAGTGGGAAGAGGGCGAGTCTGGGGCGAGGGCGTGCGCGGGAGAGGGCGAATGCGGGTAGAGGCCGGAGAGAGGGCGAGCACGGGGAGACGGCAGGGAGAGGGCGAGTGTGGGGAAAGGGCGGGGAGAGGGCAAGTGTGGGGAGAGGTCTGGGAGATGGCGGGGAGAGTGCGAGTGTTGGAGATGGTGGGGAGAGGGCGAGTCTTGGGCGAGGGTGGGGTGAGGGCAAGCGCGGGGAGAGGGCGAGTGCAGGGAGAGGGCGGAGAGAGGGGCGAGTGTGGGGAGAGGGCGGGGAGAGCGCGAGTGTGTGGAGAGGGCGAGTGTGGGGAGAGGGCAGGGAGAGGGCGAGTGTGGGGAGAGTGCGAGAGTGGGGAGAGGGCGGGTAGAGGGCAAGTTTGCGGAGAGGGTGAGCGGGCGGAGAGGGCGTGTGTGGACAGTGGACATGGAGAGTACGAGTGTGGGGATAGGGCGGGGAGAGGGCGAGAGTGGGGAGAGGTCTAGGAGATGGCGTGGAGAGTGCGAGTGTTGGTGATGGTGGGGACAGGGTGAGTCTGGCGCGAGGGCGGGGTGAGGGCAAGCGCGGGGAGAGGGCAAATGCGGGGAGAGGGCGGAGAGAGGGCGAGCACGGAGAGAGGGCGGGGAGAGAGCACGCGCGGCGAGAGGGCGAGGAGAGGGCGAGTGCGGCAAGAGGGCGAGTGTGGGGTGTGGGCGGAGAGAGGGCGAGTGTGTAGAGAGTGCGAGCGCGGGGAGAGGGCAAGTGTGGAAAAAGGACGGGGGTGAGGGCGAGTGTGGTGAGAGGGTGGGGAGAGGGTGAGCGTGGGGAAAGAGCGAGTGTGGGGAGAGGGCGGGGAGAGTGCGAGTGTGGGCAGAGGACGGGGAGAGGGCGAGTGTGGGGAGAGGGCAAATGAGGACAGAGGTCAGAGAGAGGGCGAGTGTGGAAAGAGGACGGGGAGAGGGCGAATGTGGACAGAAGACAGGGAGAGGGCGAGTGTGGACAGAAGACAGGGAGAGGGCGAGTGTGGGGAGAGGGCGGAGAGAGCGCGAGTGTGGACACAGGGCGGGAAGAGGGCGAGCGTGGGGAGAGGGCGGAGAGAGGGCGAGTGTGGACAGAGGGCGGGGAGAGGGCGAGTCTGGGGAGAGGGCGAGGAGAGGGCGATTGTGGGTAGAGGGCGGAGAGAGGGCGAGTGTGGGGAGAGTGTGGGGTGAGGGTGGGGAAAGTGCGAGTGTGGTCAGAGGGTGGGGTGTGGGCGAGTCAAGTGAGAGGGCGGGGAGAGGGAGAACACGGGGAGTTGGCGAATGCAGGGAGAGGGCAGGGAGAGGGCGAGCATGGGGAGAGGGCGGGTAGAGGGCGAGTGTGGGGAGAGGGTGAGCACGGGGAGAGGGCAAGTGTGGACAGAGGACGGGGAGAGGGTGAGTGTGGGGTGCGGGTGGGGAGAGGGCGGGGAGAGGGTGGGAAGAGGGCGAGTGTTGGAGATGGTGGGGAGAGGGCGAGAGTGGGGAGAGGGCGAGTGTTGGAGATGGTGGGGAGAGGGCGAGAGTGGGGCGAGGACGAGTGTTGGAGATGGTGGGGAGAGGGCGAGTGTGGGGAGAGGGCGAGTGTTGGAGATGGTGGGGAGAGGGCGAGAGTGGGGAGAGGGCGAGTGTTGGAGATGGTGGGGAGAGGGCGAGAGTGGGGAGAGGGTGGGGAGAGGGCGAGTGTTGGAGATGGTGGGGAGATGGCGGGGAGAGGGCGAGTGTGGGGAGAGGTCTGGGAGATAGCGGGGAGAGGGCGAGTGTTGGAGATAGTGGGAAGAGGGCGAGTCTGGGGCGAGGGCGAGCGCGGGAGAGGGCGAATGCGGGTAGAGGCCGGAGAGAGGGCGAGCACGGGGAGACGGCAGGGAGAGGGCGAGTGTGGGGAAAGGGCGGGGAGAGCGTGAGTGTGGGGAGAGGTCTGGGAGATGGCGGGGAGAGTGCGAGTGTTGGAGATGGTGGGGAGAGGGCGAGTCTTAGGCGAGGGTGGGGTGAGGGCAAGCGCGGGGAGAGGGCGAGTGCAGGGAGAGTGCGGAGAGAGGGCGAGTGTGGGGAGAGGGCGGGGAGAGCGGCGAGTGTGTGGAGAGGGCGAGTGTGGGGAGAGGGCAGGGAGGAGGGCGAGTGTGGGGAGTGTGCGAGAGTGGGGAGAGGGCGGGTAGAGGGCAAGTTGCAGAGAGGGTGAGCGGGCGAGAGGGCGTGTGTGGACAGAGGACGGGGAGAGTACGGGTGTGGGGATAGGGCAGGGAGAGGGCGAGAGTGGGGAGAGGTCTAGGAGATGGCGTGGAGAGTGCGAGTGTTGGTGATGGTGGGGACAGGGTGAGTCTGGCGCGAGGGCGGGGTGAGGGCAAGCGCGGGGAGAGGGCAAATGCGGGGAGAGGGCGGAGAGAGGGCGAGCACGGAGAGAGGGGCGGGGAGAGAGCACGCGCGGCAAGGAGAGGGCGAGCGCGGCAAGAGGGCGAGTGTGGGGTGTGGGCGGAGAGAGGGCGATTGTGTAGAGAGTGCGAGCGCGGGGAGAGAGCAAGTGTGGAAAGAGGACGGGGTGAGGGCGAGTGTGGGGAGAGGGTGGGGAGAGGGTGAGCGTGGGGAAAGAGCGAGTGTGGGGAGAGGGCGGGGAGAGTGCGAGTGTGGACAGAGGACGGGGAGAGGGCGAGTGTGGGGAGAGGGCAAATGAGGACAGAGGTCAGAGAGAGGGCGAGTGTGGAAAGAGGACGGGGAGAGGGCGAGTGTGGGGAGAGGGTGGAGAGAGCGCGAGTGTGGACACAGGGCGGGGAGAGGGCGAGTGTGGACAGAGGGCAGGGAGATGGCGAGTGTGGGGAGAGGGCAGAGAGAGGGCGAGTGTGGGGAGAGGGCGAGTTTTGGGAGAGGGCAAGTGTGGACAGAGGACGGGGAGAGGGCAGTGTGGGAAGAGGGCGGAGATTGGACGAGTGTGGAGAGAGGGCGAGCACGGGGAGAAGGTGAGTGTGGAGAGAGGAGGGGGAGTGTTTGAGTCTGGGGAGAGGGCGGGGAGAGGGCAAGTCCGGGGAAAGGGTGGGGTGAGGGCGAGTGTGGGGAGAGGGCGGGGAGAGCGCGAGTGTGGGGGAGAGGGCGAGTGTGGGGAGAGGGCGGGGAGAGCGCGAGTGTGGGAGAGGGCGAGTGTGGGCAGAGAGCGAGTGTGGGGAGAGGGCGAGTGTGGGGAGAGGGCGAGTGTGGGGAGAGGGCGGGGAGAGCGCGAGTGTGGGGAGAGGGTGGGGAGAGGGCGAGTGTGGGGAGAGGGCGAGCGTGGGGAGAGGGCGGGGAGAGCGGGAGTGTGAGGAGAGGGCGAGTGTAGGGAGAGGGCGGGGAGAGCGGGAGTGTGGGGAGAGGGCGAGTGTGGGGAGAGGGCGGGGGAGAGCGGGGAGTGTGGGGAGAGGGCGAGTGTGGGGAGAGGGCGGGGAGAGCGCGAGTGTGGGGAGAGGGCGAGTGTGGGGAGAGGGCGGGGAGAGCGCGAGTGTGGGGAGAGGGCAAGTGTGGGGAGAGGGCGGGGAGAGCACGAGTGTGGGGAGAGGGCGAGTGTGGGGAGAGGGCGGGGAGAGCGCGAGTGTGGGGAGAGGGTGGGGAGAGGGCGAGTGAGGGGAGAGGGTGAGTGTGGGGAGAGGGCGAGTGTGGGGAGAGGGCAGGGAGAGCGCGAGTGTGGGGAGAGGGCGGGGAGAGCGCGAGTGTGGGGAGAGGGCAGGGAGAGCGCGAGTGTGGGGAGAGGGCGGGGAGAGCGCGAGTGTGGGGAGAGGGCGAGTGTGGGGAGAGGGCGGGGAGAGCGCGAGTGTGGGGAGAGCGCGAGTGTGGGGAGCGGGCGAGTGTGGGGAGAGTGCGGGGAGAGGGCGAGTGTGGGGAGAGGGCGAGTGTGGGGACAGGGCAGGGAGAGGGCGAGTGTGGGGAGAGGGCGGGGAGAGGGCGAGTGTGGGGAGATGGTGAGTGTGGGGAGAGGGCAGGGAGAGGCCGAGTGTGGGGAGAGGGCGGGGAGAGGGCGAGTGTGGGGAGAAGTCGGGGAGAGCGCGAGTGTGGGGAGAGGGCGAGTGTGGGGAGAGGGCGAGTCCGGGCAGAGGGCGAGTGTGGGGAGATGGAGGGGAGAGGGTGGGGAGAGGGCAGGGAGAATGCGAGTGTGGGGAGAGGGCGGGGAGAGGGCTTTTTGAGGCCGACTGTGGGGAGCGGGAGGGGAGAGGGCGAGTGTGGGGAGCGGGAGGGGAGAGGGCGAGTGTGGGGAGCAGGAGGGGAGAGGGCGACTGTGGGGAGCGGGAGGGGAGAGGGTGAGTGTGGGGAGAGGGCAAGTGTGGGGAGAGGGCGGGGCGAGGGCGAGTGTGGGGAGAGGGCGAGTGTGGGGAGCGGGAGGGGAGAGGGCGAGTGTGGGCAGAGGGTGGGGAGAGGGCAAGTCTTGAGAAAGGGCGGGGGAGAGGGCGAATGTGGGGAGAGGGCGGGGAGAGGGTGAGCGTTGGGAGAGGACGAGTTATGGGAGCGGGCGGAGAGAGGGCGAGTGTGGGGAGAGGGCAAGTGTGGGGAGAGGGCGGGGAGAGCACGAGTGTGGGGAGAGGGCGAGTGTGGGGAGAGGGCGGGGAGAGCGCGAGTGTGGGGAGAGGGTGGGGAGAGGGCGAGTGTGGGGAGAGGGTGAGTGTGGGGAGAGGGCGAGTGTGGGGAGAGGGCAGGGAGAGCGGGAGTGTGGGGAGAGGGCGAGTGTGGGGAGAAGGCAGGGAGAGCGCGAGTGTGGGGAGAGGGCGGGGAGAGCGCGAGTGTGGGGAGAGGGCGAGTGTGGGGAGAGGGCGGGGAGAGCGCGAGTGTGGGGAGAGGGCGGGGAGAGCGCGAGTGTGGGGAGAGCGCGAGTGTGGGGAGTGGGTGAGTGTGGGGAGAGTGCGGGGAGAGGGCGAGTGTGGGGAGAGGGCGAGTGTGGGGACAGGGCAGGGAGAGGGCGAGTGTGGGGAGAGGGCGGGGAGAGGGCGAGTGTGGGGAGATGGCGAGTGTGGGGAGAGGGCAGGGAGAGGCCGAGTGTGGGGAGAGGGCGGGGAGAGGGCGAGTGTGGGGAGAAGTCGGGGAGAGCGCGAGTGTGGGGAGAGGGCGAGTGTGGGGAGAGGGCGAGTCCGGGCAGAGGGCGAGTGTGGGGAGATGGAGGGGAGAGGGTGGGGAGAGGGCAGGGAGAATGCGAGTGTGGGGAGAGGGCGGGGAGAGGGCTTTTTGAGGCCGACTGTGGGGAGCGGGAGGGGAGAGGGCGAGTGTGGGGAGCGGGAGGGGAGAGGGCGAGTGTGGGGAGCAGGAGGGGAGAGGGCGACTGTGGGGAGCGGGAGGGGAGAGGGCGAGTGTGGGGAGAGGGCGAGTGTGGGGAGAGGGCGGGGCGAGGGCGAGTGTGGGGAGAGGGCGAGTGTGGGGAGCGGGAGGGGAGAGGGCGAGTGTGGGCAGAGGGTGGGGAGAGGGCAAGTCTTGAGAAAGGGCGGGGAGAGGGCGAATGTGGGGAGAGGGCGGGGAGAGGGTGAGCGTTGGGAGAGGACGAGTTATGGGAGCGGGCGGAGAGAGGGCGAGTGTGGGGAGAGGGCGAGCGCGGGGAGAGGGCGAGTGTTGGGAGAGGGCGAGTGTGGACAGTGGATGGGGAGAGGGCAAATGTGGGGAGAGGGCAGGGAGAGGGCGAGTGTGGGCAGAGGGCGGGGAGAGGGTGAGTCTGGGGAGAGGGTGGGGAGAGGTCGGGGAGAGGGCGAGTCTGGGGAGTGGGCGGGGAGAGGGCGAGCGTGGGTAGAGAGCGAGTGTGGGTAGAGGGCGGAGAGAGGGCGAGTGTGAAGAGAGGTCGGAGAGAGGGCGAGCGCGGGGAAAGGGTGGGGAGAGGGCGAGTGTGGGGAAAGGGCGGGGAGAGGGCGAGTATGGAGAGAGGTCGGAGAGAGGGCGAGCGCGGGGAAAGGGTGGGGAGAGGGCGAGTGTGGGGAAAGGGCGGGGAGAGGGCGAATGTGGGGAGAGGGCGGGGAGAGGGTGAGCATTGGGAGAGGGCGAGTTAGGGGAGCGGGCGGAGAGAGGGCGAGTGTGGGGAGAGGGTGGGGAGAGTGCGAGTGTGGACAGAGGACGGGGAGAGGGCGAATGTGGGGAGAGGGCGGAGAGAGGGCGAGTGTGGACAGAGGGCGGGGAGATGGCGAGTGTGGGGAGAGGGCAGAGAGAGGGCGAGTGTGGGGAGAGGGCGAGTTTTGGGAGAGGGCAAGTGTGGACAGAGGACGGGGAGAGGGCAGTGTGGGAAGAGGGCGGAGATTGGACGAGTGTGGAGAGAGGGCGAGCATGGGGAGAAGGTGAGTGTGGAGAGAGGAGGGGGAGTGTTTGAGTCTGGGGAGAGGACGGGGAGAGGGCAAGTCCGGGGAAAGGGTGGGGTGAGGGCGAGTGTGGGGAGAGGGCGGGGAGAGCGCGAGTGTGGGGAGAGGGCGAGTGTGGGGAGAGAGCGGGGCGAGCGCGAGTGTGGGGAGAGGGCGAGTGTGGGGAGAGGGCGGGGAGAGCGCAAGTGTGGGGAGAGGGCGAGTGTGGGGAGAGGGCGGGGAGAGCGCGAGTGTGGGGAGAGGGCGAGTGTGGGGAGAGGGCGGGGAGAGCGCGAGTGTGGGAGAGGGCGAGTGTGGGCAGAGAGCGAGTGTGGGGAGAGGGCGAGTGTGGGGAGAGGGCGAGTGTGGGGAGAGGGCGGGGAGAGCGCGAGTGTGGGGAGAGGGTGGGGAGAGGGCGAGTGTGGGGAGAGGGCGAGTGTGGGGAGAGGGCGGGGAGAGCGGGAGTGTGGGGAGAGGGCGAGTGTGGGGAGAGGGCGGGGAGAGCGGGAGTGTGGGGAGAGGGCGAGTGTGGGGAGAGGGCGGGGAGAGCGGGAGTGTGGGGAGAGGGCGAGTGTGGGGAGAGGGCGGGGAGAGCACAAGTGTGGGGAGAGGGCGAGTGTGGGGAGAGGGCGGGGAGAGCGTGAGTGTGGGGAGAAGGCAGGGAGAGCGGGAGTGTGGGGAGAGGGCAAGTGTGGGGAGAGGGCGGGGAGAGCACGAGTGTGGGGAGAGGGCGAGTGTGGGGAGAGGGCGGGGAGAGCGCGAGTGTGGGGAGAGGGTGGGGAGAGGGCGAGTGTGGGGAGAGGGCGAGTGTGGGGAGAGGGCGAGTGTGGGGAGAGGGCAGGGAGAGCGGGAGTGTGGGGAGAGGGCGAGTGTGGGGAGAGGGCAGGGAGAGCGCGAGTGTGGGGAGAGGGCGGGGAGAGCGCGAGTGTGGGGGTGAGGGCGAGTGTGGGGAGAGGGCGGGGAGAGCGCGAGTGTGGGGAGAGGGCGGGGAGAGCGTGAGTGTGGGGGAGAGCGCGAGTGTGGGGAGCGGGCGAGTGTGGGGAGAGTGCGGGGAGAGGGCGAGTGTGGGGAGAGGACGAGTGTGGGGACAGGGCAGGGAGAGGGCGAGTGTGGGGAGAGGGCGGGGAGAGGGCGAGTGTGGGGAGAGAGCGAGTGTGGGGAGAGGGCAGGGAGAGGCCGAGTGTGGGGAGAGGGCGGGGAGAGGGCGAGTGTGGTGAGAAGTCGGGGAGAGCGCGAGTGTGGGGAGAGGGCGAGTGTGGGGAGAGGGCGAGTCCGGGCAGAGGGCGAATGTGGGGAGATGGAGGGGAGAGGGTGGGGAGAGGGCAGGGAGAATGCGAGTGTGGGGAGAGGGTGGGGAGAGGGCTTTTTGAGGCCGACTGTGGGGAGCGGGAGGGGAGAGGGCGAGTGTGGGGAGCGGGAGGGGAGAGGGCGACTGTGGGGAGCGGGAGGGGAGAGGGCGAGTGTGGGGAGAGGGCAAGTGTGGAGAGAGGGCGGGGAGAGGGCGAGTGTGGGGAGACGGCGAGTGTGGGGAGCGGGAGGGGAGAGGGCGAGTGTGGGCAGAGGGTGGGGAGAGGGCAAGTCTTGAGAAAGGGCGGGGAGAGGGCGAATGTGGGGAGAGGGCGGGGAGAGGGTGAGCGTTGGGAGAGGACGAGTTATGGGAGCGGGCGGAGAGAGGGCGAGTGTGGGGAGAGAGCGAGCGCGGGGAGAGGGCGAGTGTTGGGAGAGGGCGAGTGTGGACAGTGGATGGGGAGAGGGCAAGTGTGGGGAGAGGGCAGGGAGAGGGCGAGTGTGGGCAGAGGGCGGGGAGAGGGTGAGTCTGGGGAGAAGGTGGGGAGAGGTCGGGGAGAGGGCGAGTGTGGGGAGAGGGTGGGGAGAGGGCGAGTCTGGGGAGTGGGCGGGGAGAGGGCGAGCGCGGGTAGAGAGCGAGTGTGGGTAGAGGGCGGAGAGAGGGCGAGAGTGGAGAGAGGTCGGAGAGAGGGCGAGCGCGGGGAAAGGGTGGGGAGAGGGCGACTGTGGGGAAAGGGCGGGGAGAGGGCGAATGTGGGGAGAGGGCGGGGAGAGGGTGAGCATTGGGAGAGGACGAGTTAGGGGAGCGGGCGGGGAGAGGGCGAGTGTGGGCAGAGGGCGGGGAGAGGGTGAGTCTGGGGAGAGGGTGGGAAGAGTGTGGGGAGAGGGCGAGTCTGGGGAGTGGGCGGGGAGAGGGCGAGTGTGGGTAGAGAGCGAGTGTGGGTAGAGGGCGGAGAGAGGGCGAGAGTGGAGAGAGGTCGGAGAGAGGGCGAGCGCGGGGAAAGGGTGGGGAGAGGTCGAGTGTGGGGAAAGGGCGGGGAGAGGACGAGTGTGGAGAGAGGTCGGAGAGAGGGCGAGCGCGGGGAAAGGGTGGGGAGAGGGCGAGCGCGGGGAAAGGGTGGGGAGAGGGCGAGTGTGGGGAAAGGGCGGGGAGAGGGCGAGTGTGGAGAGAGGTCGGAGAGAGGGCGAGCGTTGGGAGAGGGCGAGTTAGGGGAGCGGGCGGAGAGAGGGCGAGTGTGGGGAGAGGGCGAGCGTGGGGAGAGGGCGAGAGTGGGGTGAGGCCGGGAAGAGGGTGAGTCTGGGGAGAGGGCGGGGAGAGGGCGAGTGTGGGGAGAGGGCGGGGAGAGGGCAAGTGTGGGGAGAGGGCGAGCATGGGGAGAGGGCGATTGTGGACAGAGGACGGGGAGAGGGCAAGTGTCAACAGAGACGTGTAGAGGGCGAGTGTGGGGAGAGGGCGGAGAGAGGGCGAGTGTGGGGAGAGGGCGGAGAGAGGGCGAGTGTGGACAGAGGGAGGGGAGAGGGCGAGTGTGGGTAGAGGGTGGGAAGAGGGCGAGCGCGGGTCAAGGGTGAATGTGGGTAGAGGGCGGAGACAGGGTGAGTGTGGAGAGAGGGCGAACGCTGGGAGAGGGACAGTGTGGAGAGAGGACGGGGAGAGGGCGAGTATGCGGAGTGGGCGGGGAGAGGGCGAGTGCGGGGAGAGGGCGGGGAGAGGGCGAACGCGGGGAGAGGGCGAGTGTGGAGAGAGGACGGGGAAAGGGCAAGTATGGGGAGTGGGCGGGGAGAGGGCGAGTGCGGGGAGAGGGCGGGGAGAGGGCGAGTGTGGGGAGTGGGCGGGGAGAGGGCGAGTGTGGAGAGAGGACGGGGAAAGGGCAAGTATGGGGAGTGGGCGGGGAGAGGGCGAGTGCGGGGAGAGGGCGGGGAGAGGGCGAGTGTGGGGAGTGGGCGGGGAGAGGGCGAGTGTGGAGAGAGGACGGGGAGAGGGCGAGTGTGGGGAGTGGGCGGGGAGAGGGCGAGTGCGGGGAGAGGGCGGGGAGAGGGCGAGTGTGGAGAGAGGGTGAGCATGGGGAGAGGGTCAGTGTGGAGAGAGGACGGGGAGAGGGTGAGTGTGGGGAGCGGGCGGGGTGAGGGCGAGTGTGGGGAGAGGGCAGGGAGAGGGCAAGTGTGGGGAGAGGGCAGGGAGAGGGCGGGAAGAGTGCAAGTGTGGGGAGAGGGTGGGGAGAGGGCGAGTCTGGGGAGAGGGATGAGAGAGGGCGGGGAGAGGGCGAGTGTGGGGAGAGGGTGGGCAAGGGCGAGTCTGGGGAGAGTGCGGGGAGAGGGCGAGCGCGGGGAGAGGGTGCGTGCGGGGAGTGGGCAGAGAGAGGGCGAGCATGGGGAGAGCATGGGGAGAGGTCGAGCGCGCGGAGAGGGCGAGTGTAGGGAGAGGGCAGAGAGAGGGCGAGTATGGAGAGAGGGCGGAGAAAGGGAGAGCGCAGGGAGAGGGCGGGGAGAGGGCGAGTCTGGGAAGAGGGTGGGGAGAGGGCGAGTGTGGGGAAATGGCGGGGAGAGGGCGAGTGTGGGGTGAGGGCGTGGAGAGGGTGAGTATGGGGAGAGGTCAAGCGCGGGGAGAGGGCGAGCGTGGGGTGAGGGCGGGGAGAGGGCGAGCGTGGGGTGAGGGTGGGGAGAGGGTGAGTGTGGGGAAAGGGCGGGGAGAGGGGGAGTGTGAGGAGATGGCGGGGAGAGGGTGAGCGCGGGGAGAGGGCGAGTGTGGACAGAGGGCGGGGAGAGGGCGAGTGTGGGGAGAGGGCGAGTGTGGGGAGAGGGTGAGCGTGGGGAGAGGGCGAGTGTGGACAGAGGGCGGGGAGAGGGCGAGTGTGGACAGAGGGCAGGGAGAGGGCGAGCGTGGGGAGAAGGTGGAGAGAGGCCGAGTGTGGACAGAGGGCAGGGAGAGGGTGAGTGTGGAAAGAGGACAGGGAGAGGGCGAGTGTGGACAGAGGGTGGAGAGAGGGCGAGTGTGGGTAGAGGGCGAGTGTGGGGAGAGGGCGAGTGTGGAGAGAGGGCGAGTGTGTACAGAGGGCGGGGAGAGGGCGAGTGTGGGGAGAGGGCGAGTGTGGGGAGAGGGCGAGCGTGGGGAGAGGGCGAGTGTGGACAGAGGGCGGGGAGAGGGCGAGTGTGGACAAAGAGCAGGGAGAGGGCGAGTGTGGGGAGAAGGTGGAGAGAGGGCGAGTGTGGACAGAGGGCAGGGAGAGGGCGAGTGTGGGGAGAAGGTGGAGAGAGGGTGAGTGTGGACAGAGGGTAGGGAGAGGGCGAGTGTGGGGAGAAGGTGGCGAGAGGGCGAGTGTGGACAGAGGGCGGGGAGAGGGCGAGTGTGGGGAGAGGGCGAGTGTGGGGAGAGTGTGAGCGTGGGGAGAGGGCGGGGAGAGGGCGAGTGTGGGGAGAGGGCGAGTGTGGGGAGAGGGCGAGCGTGGGGAGAGGGTGAGCGTGGGGAGAGGGCGGGGAGAGGGCGAGTGTGGGGAGAAGGTGGAGAGAGGGCGAGTGTGGACAGAGGGCAGGGAGAGGGCGAGTGTGGGGACAAGGTGGAGAGAGGGCGAGTGTGGACAGAGGGCGGGGAGAGGGCGAGTGTGGGGAGAGGGCGAGTGTGGGGAGAGGGCGAGCGTGGGGAGAGGGCGGGGGAGAGGGCGAGTGTGGGGAGAGGGCGAATGTGGGGAGAGGGCGAGCGTGGGGAGAGGGCGAGTGTGGACAGAGGGCGGGGAGAGGGCGAGTGTGGGGAGAAGGTGGCGAGAGGGTGAGTGTGGACAGAGGGCAGGGAGAGGGCGAGTGTGGGGAGAAGGTGGAGAGAGGGTGAGTGTGGACAGAGAGCAGGGAGAGGGCGAGTGTGGGGAGAGGGCAGGGAGAGGGCGAGTGTGGGGAGAGGGCGAGTGTGGACAGAGGGCAGGGAGAGGGCGAGTGTGGGGAGAAGGTGGAGAGAGGGCGAGTGTGGACAGAGGGTGGGGAGAGGGCGAGTGTGGACAGAGGACAGGGAGAGGCCGAGTGTGGGGAAAGGGCGGGGAGAGGGCGAGTGTGGACTGAGGGCAGGGAGAGGGCGAGTGTGGACAGAGGGCGGGGAGAGGGCGAGTGTTGACAGAGGACAGGGAGAGGCCGAGTGTGGGGAAAGGGCGGGGAGAGGGCGAGTGTGGGGTGAGGGCGGGGAGAAGGTGAGTATGGGGAGAGGTCAAGCGCCGGGAGAGGTCGAGTGTGGGGAGAGGGTGGGGAGAGGGTGAGCGTGGGGAAAGAGCGAGTGTGGGGAGAGGGCGGGGAGAGGACGAGTGTGGGCAGGGGGCGGGAAGAGGGTGAGCGCAGGGAGAGGGCGAGTGTGGAGAGAGGGCGAGGAGAGGGCGAATGTGGGGAGTGGGTGAGCGTGGGGAGAGGGCGAGTGTGGACAGAGGGTGGGGAGAGGGCGAGTGTTGACAGAGGACAGGGAGAGGGCGAGTGTGGGGAGAGGGTGGAGAGAGGGTGAGTGTGGACAGAGGGCGGGGTGAGGGTGTGTGTGGGGAGAGGGCGAGCGTGGGGAGAGGGCGAGTGTGGACAGAGGATGCGGAGAGGGCGAGTGTGGGGAGAGGGTGAGTGTGGGTAGAGGGCGGAGAGAGGGCGAGTGTGGAGAAAGGGCGAGTGTGGAGAGAGGGCGAGTGTGGAGAGAGGGCGAGTGTGGAGAGAGGGCAAGTGTGGAGAGAGGGCAGAGAGAGGGCGATTGTGGAGAGAGGGCGAGCACGGGGAGAGGGCGAGCACGGGGAGAGGGCGAGCGTGGGGAGAGGGTGAGCGTGGGGAGAGCATCAGCGTGGGGAGAGGGTGAGTGCGGGGAGAGGGCGAGTGCTGGGTGATTGTGGGGAGAGGGCGGGGGGAGGGCGGGGATGGGGGCGAGAGGGCGAGCATGGGGAGAGGGCAGGCGTGGGGAGAGGGTGGGGGGAGGGTGGGGATGGGGGGTAGAGGGCGAGCATGGGGAGAGGGCGGGCGTGGGGAGAGGGTGGGGGGGAGGGCGGGGATGGGGGGTAGAGGGTGGAGTGAAAGAGCGAGGGTGCCGCCTCAGGGAGCCGAAGAATTCAAAAGCCATAAGAACTGATTTCCAAATGTCGAATAGAACGTCCATGCCTCAGGATCAGTCACCTGGACACGGGGCTGAGGTAAACTCTCTCCAAACGTTTTCCAATTTGAAAAACTCAATCCCGGGAACCTCATCCGTCCACTGGGCTGAATCGACCACCCGTCAGCCTTAACCCTGGGCGGGCAACGTAAAACCCCCATCGACTGCCACCTCCATGGCCTGACTAGGCCTCTCCGTTGATGGTGGGCGCGTTGCTGACCAGCATCATCACACTTCAGCCTCCAGCGGGTTGGACACACGCCAAGCGAGGAACTCTGCCCTGGCTCCCCCTTTCTTCATTTTTGATTCCCCCCTCGACACCCTCGGGCCCACCATTGCAGGACACGGGGTGGGGGGGGGGAGCCGGGGGGCTAATATTGGGGTCTGATGATACGTGATTCTATAAAGTCAAAGCAACCTCCTATTATTGGCAAAACCTCTTTCAGGCCTGAGGTGAGTTATTTCAGTACATGCCAATCCCTGACCACAACAGTTGTCTCAATATCAATAGGATGTGGTTCAGCTATAATTACATCAGTATCACCACCAGCTTCCAGTGATTTTAATCCAGAGGTTTAACTCATCTCCGTCCATGCCGCACAGCTGCTTTTCCATCAGGGACATTTCCCCAGATCTTGGCTGGACCAAAGCTCCAACCGCCTGGAGAATCTGTGAGCTGCTATTGTTCCTGGAACACGACTGTAGTTGGATGTTTGAACTGACGGTGTATTGTTGGGAGTCTGGCCCACAGATGAGCTACCATCTGGTGTGGCTGGAGTGACATCTTGCCCGATTTGCATTACTCCATCTGCACCTACAGACCTGCCCTTGTCACCTCCAGCTCGCTCGCCCCCCCCCCCCCCTCCCCCCCCCACTCCCTGCAGGTGGGCTCCCACTTCCGGAATTTCATCCTGGGTGTGTGTCTGAATTTTCCAAACCGCAGCCTTGACTCATTCGTCCTTACCAACCGGGGCCACTCGGAAAGGAAACCTCGCTGTTCACTGACAATGAGCTGGAAGCGCCCTCTGTGAATGTCTGCATCAATGTGTCCTCTGTGTCCCGTCTACCATCCACCTTCACCAGTCACCAGACACCTGGAACTGCAAAGCATAACTCCAACATGGAGCCCAGGGGAGGGGCATGGGGGGGCACAGGGGAGGGGCACAAGGGAGGGGCACAGGGGAGGGGCACAGGGCAGGGGCACAGGGCAGGGGCACAAGGGTGGAGAGTAAGGGAGGGGCACAGGGGAGAGGCACAGGGGAGGGGCACAAGGGAGGGGCACAGCGGAAGGGCACAGAGGAGGGGCACAGTGGAGGGGCACAGTGGAGGGGCACAGTGGAGGTGCACAGGGGAGTGGCACAGGGGAGTGGCACAGGGGATGGGCACAAGGGAGAGGCACAGAGGAGGGGCACAGCGGAGGGGCACAGTGGAGGTGCACAGGGGAGGGGCACAGAGGAGGGGCACAGGGGAGGGGCACAGGGCAGGGGCACAGGGGAGAGGCACAGGGGAGAGGCACAGGGGAGGGGCACAGGGCAGGGGCACAGGGGAGGGGCACAGGGCAGGGGCACAGGGCAGGGGCACAGGGGAGAGGCACAGGGGAGGGGCACAGGGCAGGGGCACAGGGCAGGGGCACAGGGCAGGGGCACAGGGGAGTGGCACGGGGAGTGGCACAGGAGATGGGCACAAGGGAAAGGCACAGAGGAGGGGCACAGGGGATGGGCAAAAGGGAGGGGCACAGTGGAGGGGCACAGCGGAAGGGCACAGTGGAGGTGCACAGGGGAGGGGTACAGAGGAGGGGCACAGGGGATGGGCACAAGGGAGGGGCACAGCAGAGTGGCACAGGGGAGGGGCACAGGGGATGGGCACAAGGGAGGGGCACAGCAGAGTGGCACAGGGCAGGGGCACAAGGGAGAGGCACAGGGGAGAGGCACAGGGGAGGGGCACAGTGGAGCGGCACAGGGCAGGGGCACAGGGCACGGGCACAGGGCAGGGGCACAGGGGAGAGGCACAGGGGAGGGGCACAGGGCAGGGGCACAGGGGAGAGGCACAGGCGAGGGGCACAGTGGAGCGGCACATGGCAGGGGCACAGGGCAGGGGCACAGGGGAGAGGCACAGGGGAGGGGCACAGGGCAGGGGCACAGGGCAGGGGCACAGGGGAGTGGCACAGGGGCGTGGCACAGGGGATGGGCACCAGGGAGAGGCACAGAGGAGGGGCACAGGGGATGGGCACAAGGGAGGGGCACAGTGGAGGGGCACAGCAGAGGGGCACAGTGGAGGTGCACAGGGGAGGGGCACAGGGCAGGGGCACAGGGGAGAGGCACAGGGGAGGGGCACAGTGGAGCGGCACAGGGCAGGGGCACAGGGCAGGGGCACAGGGGAGAGGCACAGGGGAGGGGCACAGGGCAGGGGCACAGGGGAGAGGCACAGGCGAGGGGCACAGTGGAGCGGCACATGGCAGGGGCACAGGGGAGGGGCACAGTGGAGGGGCACAGTGGAGGTGCAGAGGGGAGAGGCACAGGGGAGGGGCACAGGGAATGGGCACAAGGGAGAGGCACAGGGGAGGGGCACAGGGCAGGGGCACAGGGCAGGGGCACAAGGGTGGAGAGTAAGGGAGCGTCACGGGAGAGGCACAGGGGAGGGGCACAAGGGAGGGGCACAGCGGAAGGGCACAGAGGAGGGGCACAGTGGAGGTGCACAGTGGAGGTGCACAGGGGAGTGGCACAGGGGAGGGGCACAGTGGAGGGGCACAGTGGAGATGAACAGGGGAGGGGCACAGTGGAGCGGCACATGGCAGGGGCACAGGGCAGGGGCACAGGGGAGAGGCACAGGGGAGGGGCACAGGGCAGGGGCACAGGGGAGGGGCACAGGGCAGGGGCACAGGGCAGGGGCACAGGGGAGAGGCACAGCGGAGGGGCACAGGGCAGGGGCACAGGGGAGGGGCACAGTGGAGGGGCACAGTGGAGGTGCACACGGGAGAGGCACAGGGGAGGGGCACAGGGAATGGGCACAAGGGAGAGGCGCAGGGGAGGGGCACAGGGCAGGGGCACAAGGGTGGAGAGTAAGGGAGAGGCACAGGGGAGAGGCACAGGGGAGGGGCACAAGGGAGGGGCACAGCGGAAGGGCACAGCGGAGGGGCACAGTGGAGGGGCACAGTGGAGGTGCACAGGGGAGTGGCACAGGGGAGTGGCACAGGGGATGGGCACAAGGGAGAGGCACAGAGGAGGGGCACAGTGGAGGTGCACAGGGGAGGGGCACAGAGGAGGGGCACAGGGGATGGGCACAAGGGAGGGGCACAGGGGATGGGCACAAGGGAGAGGCACAGGGGAGGGGCACAGGGCAGGGGCACATGGGAGGGGCACAGTGGAGGGGCATAGTGCAGGTGCACAGGGGAGGGGCACAGGGCAGGGGCACAGAGGAGTGGCACAGGGGAGGGGCACAGTGGAGCGGCACATGGCAGGGGCACAGGGCAGGGGCACAGGGCAGGGGCACAGGGGAGAGGCACAGGGGAGGGGCACAGGGCAGGGGTACAGGGGAGAGGCACAGGGGAGGGGCACAGTGGAGCGTCACAGGGCAGGGGCACAGGGCAGGGGCACAGGGCAGGGGCAGAGGGGAGAGGCACAGGGGAGGGGCACAGGGCAGGGGCACAGGGGAGGGGCACAGGGCAGGGGCACAGGGCAGGGGCACAGGGGAGAGGCACAGGGGAGGGGCACAGGGCAGGGGCACAGGGGAGGGGCACAGGGCAGGGGCACAGGGGAGTGGCACAGGGGAGTGGCACAGGGGATGGGCACAAGGGAGAGGCACAGAGGAGGGGCACAGGGGATAGGCACAAGGGAGGGGCACAGTGGAGGGGCACAGCAGAGAGGCACAGTGGAGGTGCACAGGGGAGGGGCACAGAGGAGGGGCACAGGGGATGGGCACAAGGGAGGGGCACAGCGGAGTGGCACAGGGGAGGGGCACAGGGGATGGGCACAAGGGAGGGGCACAGCGGAGTGGCACAGGGGAGGGGCACAAGGGAGAGGCACAGGGGAGGGGCACAGGGCAGGGGCACAGGGGAGGGGCACAGTGGAGGGGCACAGTGGAGGTGCACAGGGGAGAGGCACAGGGCAGGGGCACAGGGGAGAGGCACAGGGGAGGGGCACAGTGGAGCGGCACAGGGCAGGGGCACAGGGCACGGGCACAGGGCAGGGGCACAGTGGAGGGGCACAGTGGAGGTGCACAGGGGAGGGGCACAGGGCAGGGGCACGGGGAGAGGCACGGGGAGGGGCACAGTGGAGCGGCACAGGGCAGGGGCACAGGGCAGGGGCACAGGGCAGGGGCACAGGGGAGAGGCACAGGGGAGGGGAACAGGGAATGGGCACAAGGGAGAGGCACAGGGGAGGGGCACAGGGGAGGGGCACAGGGAATGGGCACAAGGGAGAGGCACAGGGGAGGGGCACAAGGGAGGGGCACAAAGGAAGGGCAGAGAGGAGGGGCAGAGGGGAGGAGAATAGTGGAGGGGCAGAGGGGAGGGGCACAAGGGAGGGGCACAAAGGAAGGGCAGAGGGGAGGGGCACAGGTGTGGAGAATAAGGGAGGGGCACAGGGGAGGAGAATAGTGGAGGGGCAGAGGGGAGGAGAATAGCGGAGGGGCAGAGGGGAGGGGCATAGGGGTGGAGAATAAGGGAGGGGCACAGGGGAGGAGAATAGTGGAAGGGCAGAGGGGAGGAGAATAGTCGAGGGGCAGAGGGGAGGGGTACAGGGGTGGAGATGGCGTGAGGTTTGACGAAAACTGTAAAGGCCGATTGGCCGATTCGCCCGTCCGCTAACTGTAAGGCACCTTTAATGGGCTTAACCACCCTCTTACTTGTCAGCGGGCGCACTTCCCACTTTTGCATGCGGCCGCCAAGCGAAACATCGTGCGAGTGCGCGCTGACCTCGAGACGCTGACCCGATACCATCTCGCGCGATTTTACCCCCGACCGGGTGGGGCACTCACCCACCCGCGAGGTGTAAAATTCTGCCCTTGAGCACGAAAATCTAAGGCTGACACTCTGGTGCAGGACCTGGGGGAGTGCTGCGCTGTCAGAAGTGCCATAAACCAAAGCCCCACCTGGTCTCTCAGATGGATTCAAAGAAATCCATGGCACGGTTAGTCCTGTTCAATAATTGTCCTTAGAGCAACGTCTCTGAAACGGGTTACCTGGTCATTATCACGTTGCTGTGATTGTGTAGAAATTGGTTGCTGTATTAAATTGTACTGCATCAGTAACTACACTTTAAAGCATTTCATTGGCTGTGAAGCCTTTGGGACGTTCTGAGGCTATCAGAAACGCTATGAAATAATAACCCTTTGTTTCATAAACTTTCATAAACCTCATAAGGTGACCATACACGGTCTGCCTTCTTTTTGCCCTTAGCAACAATCTGACATGTTATTGAATGAATGTATAAGCTTCTAAGTGAAAAGCTGTTGGATCCAGTGCCCTGGTTTGTGGGGGCTAAAGGATCCAGGTTGCTCACTTGTTCCGGGGTGACTGAGTTGGCAGAGAGACAGAGAAGTTCCGGAGATCATTGTTAGAATAAAGACATGCTGTTTATTTGCAAACTAAACTCAGCAGCTACACTCGTGTGCTCACAACTCCAACTCTCTCTTCGCTCTTCAGACTGTAACTCAAGGCTCTCCCGCGGACGTAGCCTGCGCTACTCTGCTATTGGGTATTAAGATCATGTGATCTTACATTACAAGACTGGTCTAAAAGGTATATTACACATCAGATGACTACAAAAGCACAAGTGTGTGTTTGACAGAAGCCCCAGTAGAGACAAGGCAGGAGTGACAGGTATTAATATGGGGAATGATTAACAGACTGTGACAGGAAGGGACAGAGATTACAAATCTAAGAGTAAATCAGCAGAAAAGGCTAGATGCCAAAAAATAATAAACGGACAAAACTAAAAGCTCTGTATTTAATTTCACGTAGCCTTCAAAACAAAACAGCAGAAATGGAAATAAAAAAGTACAATCTGATACCATTACAGAGACATGACTGCAGGATGACATAGATTGGGACCTGAATATTGAAGGGTATGTGACATTTTGGAAGGACAGAAAGTTAGGGAAAGGTGGAGGGGTGGCTCTGTTAATTAATGATGGTTTTAGCACATTAGAGAGGAATAACCTAAGTTCAGGAAGCCAGGATGTAGAAGTGGTTTGGGTTGAGATGAGAGATGATGAAGGCCAGAAGTCAGTTGTGGGAGTGGTGTACAGGCCCTCCTAATTGTAACTACACAGTAGGACAGGATATAAAAGAAGAGATAATGGGAGTTTGCCAGTAACCTACAGCAATAATCATGGGGAATTTTAATCTACATATGGGAAAAATCAGATGGGCAAAGGTAGCCTAGATGAGGAGTTCATAGAATATTTTCGCAATAGTTTCTTAGAACAGCACATTCTGGAGCCAACCAGAGAGCAGGCTATACTAGACCTGGTATTGAGCAATGAGATAAGATTAATTGATAACCTCCTAGTGAAGGCACCCCTAGGTAGCAGCGATAATAATATGACTGAATTTTACATTCATTTTGAGGGAGTGAGGAGTACTTCCAAGACTAGTATTTTAAACTTCAATAAGGGCAATGTTGAGAGCTTGAAAGCAGAGCTAGCTAAAGTGAACTGGCGAATGAGGTTACGGGATATGTTAATAGGTGTTCAGTGACAGACGTTTAAAGGGATATTTCAGAATACACAGAATAGATGCATTCCAATATGAAAGAAACATTCCAAGGGGAGGCCCACTGTCTGTTTAACTAGAAAAGTTAAAGACAGTATCAGGTTTAAAGAAGAAGTTGATAATTACACAAAGACAGGTGGCCGGTCAGAAGATTGGAAAGAATATAAAGAACAGCAAAGGATGTCAAAAAGATTGATAAGGAGGGAAAAAAATAGAGTTTTGAGAGAAAGCTAGCTAGTAATATAAAGACAAATGGTAAGAGTTTCTATAGATTTTAAATAAGAAAAGAATTAACAAAGTGAGCTTTGGTCCTATAGAGAATGTGTCTGGAGAATTGAGAATGGAAAGTAGGGAGATGGCAGATGAATTAAATAGGTATTTTGCTTCAATCTACACTGTAGCGGCCACAAGTGACATCCAGTAAATAGCTGTAAATCAGGAAATGGAAGGGAGGGAGGAACTCGGGAAAATTACAATCATCAGGGAAGTGGGATTGAGTAAATTGTTGGAGCTGTGGCTGACAAATCCCCAGGTCCAGATGGGCTTCACATTAAGGTCTTGAAAGAAGTGACTAGTGAGATAGTTGATGCACTGGTTTTAATTTTCCAAAACTCCCTAGATTCGGGGAAGGTTCCATTAGATTGGAAAATAACAAATATAACTCCTTTGTTCAAAAAGGGAGGGAGACAGAAAACAGGAAATGATAGGCCAGTTAGCCTAACTTCTGTCATGGGGAAAATGTTAGAAGCTGCTATTAAAGATCATATAAAAGGGAAATCAAGTTTACCCAAGTTATTGGAGTTCTTTGAAGGAGTCACGTGTACTGTGGATATAGGGGAACTGGTGGGTGTACTGTACTTAGCTTTCCAGAAGGCATTTGATAAAGTGCCACATCAAAGGCTACTGTGGAAAATAAATGCTCAGATGGGCAAAGCTAACATATTGGCATGGTTAGAAGGTTGGCTGGCTAACAGGAAACAGAGAGTTGGCAAAAATGGGTACTTTTCTGGTTGGCAGGATGTGACAAGTGGTGTGCCACAGGGATTAGTGTTGGGGCACTAATGACTTGGATGAAGGGACTGAAGGAATAGTTGCTAAATTTACTGATGACACAAGAATAGGTAGGAAAGTAAGTTACAAAAAGGATGGAAGGAGGCTACAGAGTGACATGGATTGGTTAAGTGAGTGGGCAAAGATCTGGAAATAAGAGTATAATGTGGGAAAATGTGAAATCGTTCATTTTGGCAGGAAGAATAAAAAAGGAGCTTATTATCTAAATGGTGAGAGATTGCAGAGCTCTGAGGTGCAGAGGGATCTGGGTGTCCTAGTGCATGAATCGCGAAAGCTTAGTATGCAGACACAGCAGGTAATTAGGAAAGTTAATAGAATATTATCATTTATTGTGAGGGAATTGATTACAAAAGGTGGTGTCAGAGTAACGGTGGGGGGTGGAGTTCTGCCCATCATCCTGTAGATGGTGCACACTGCAACCACAGTGTGCCAGTGCTGGTAGCAAGGGTGCCAATAGGGCAAGCAACTGCATTGCTCTGTATAGTTTATGGATTTATATTCCCGTACATCTTTTATCTAGTAGCTGTAGATCGTTTAGATAAAAGCAAAATACTGTGGAAGCTGGAAATCTGAAACAAAAACAGAAAATGCTGGAAAATCTCAGCAGGTCTGACAGCCTCTGTGGAGAGAAAAAAGAGTCCGTATGACTCTTCATCAGAACTATGACATATAGAAATGAGATGAAATATAAACTGGTAGAAGGGGTTGGGACAGGGAGAGCTGGATAGAGGGCCAGTGATAGGTGGAGGCCAGGAAGAGATTGCCAAAGATGTCACAGACAAAAAGACAAAGGGGTGTTGACGGTGGTGATATTATCCAAAGGATGTGCTAATGGGGACATTAAGGGAAGCAAGCTACTGGCAGATGGCCCAAGTGGGGTCGGGGTCGGGGGAAGGGATTGAAATGGTGGAGATGAAACAATAGATCGAAATAAATTTAAAAATAGGAAGGAAAAGAAAAAAATATGGTTGGAAAAAGATTATAAATTATTGGAAAAAGGGGATCGGACAGGTGTTGGGGATGGACGAACGAGTTCATGATCTAAAGTTGTTGAACTCAATATTCAGTCCGGAAGGCTGTAAAGTGCCTAGTCGGAAGATGTTGTTCATCCAGTTTGCATTGAGCTTCACTGGAACAATGCAGCAAGCCAAGGACAGACATGTGGGTAAGAGAGCAGGGTGGATGGTTGAAATGGCAAGCGACAGGGAGGTCTGGGTAATGCTTGCGGACAGACCGAATGTGTTCTGCAAAGCAGTCACCCAGTCTGCGTTTGGTCTCTCCAATGTAGAGGAAACCACATAGGGAGCAACGAATGCAGTAGACTAAATTGAGGGAAGTGCAAGTGAAATGATGCTTCAGGTGTTGCACCTTCTGTTGTTGCATGGGGTGGTGCCATGGGAGGGGTTGAGGAGTAGGGGGTGATGGAGGAGTGGACCAGGGTGTCCCGGAGGGAACGATCCCTACAGAGTGCCGACAGGGGGGTGAAGGGAAGATGTGTTTGGTGGTGGCATCATGCTGGAGTTGGCGGAAATGGCAGAGGATGATCCTTTGAATGTGGAGGCTGGTGGGGTGATAAGTGAGGACAAGGGGGACCCTATCATGTTTCTGGGAGGGAGGAGAAGGCATGAGGGCGGATGCGTGGGAGATGGGCCAGACACGGTTGAGGGCCCTGTCAACGACCGTGGGTGGAAAACCTTGGTTAAGGAAGAAGGAGGACATGTCAGAGGAACCGTTTTTGAAGGTAGCATCATCGGAACAGATGTGACAGAGGCGAAGGAACTGAGAGAATGGGATGGAGTCCTTACAGGAAGCGGGGTGTGAGGAGCTGTAGTCGAGGTAGCTGTGGGAGTCGGTGGGTTTGTAATGGATATTGGTGGACAGTCTATCACCAGAGATTGAGACAGAGAGGTCAAGGAATGGAAGGGAAGTGTCAGAGATGATGGAGGGGTGGAGACTGGAAGCAAAATTAATAAATTTTTCCAAGTCCCGACAAGAGCACGAAGCGGCACCGAAGTAATCATCGATGTACCGGAGAAAGAGATGTGGGAGGGGGCCGGAGTAGGACTGGAACAAGGAATGTTCCACATACCCCATAAAGAGACAGGCATAGCTGGGGCCCATGCGGGTACCCATAGCCACACCTTTTATTTGGAGGAAGTGAGAGGAGTTGAAGGAGAAATTGTTCAGCGTGAGAACAAGTTCAGCCAGACGGAGGAGAGTAGTGGTGGATGGGGATTGTTCGGGCCTCTGTTCGAGGAAGAAGCTAAGGGCCCTCAGACCATCCTGGTGGGGGATGGATGTGTAGAGGATGTACTTGAACGGGTTTGAACAAGGAATTTTACCAGGATAAAGAAAGATAATTTAAATCAGGATTAAAAACAGAAAATGCTGGAAATACTCAAGCAAGCTTGGCAGCATCTGTGGAGAGACAAAGAGAGTTAACATTTCAAGTCTATGACCATATTTTAACTTAAAAGAGAGTCCAAAGAATTCTGAATTAAGAAGGGTTTCGAGTTGCCCTTTAAGTGGATTGGCTCTCACTCTCTCTCCATTCTGATAACTCTAGTCTTGCACTGTTGTCAGTTAGACCAGGGTTAAAACGAACGCAAATTGGAAAATTACACCTGTTGCTATGCAAATATATTTTGAAGGCAAAGTTGACAACTTCATTGATGTGGACTGTAATAGTAAAGATGCCAAATCCTCATTACATTTCTGGGAAAGGATTCATTCACCTCAATTGCATATTTTCAATGAATTACCTTCAGTGGAACCTTGCTGTAGTGTCAGCCAAACAAGCCGGTCCTGTTTTCCATTTAAACTGGTAAAAATGAACAATTATACATTTACACAGCTCATGGAAATGTTCAAGTGACTTACAGAAAACCATGGTTACCTCAAACCTTCTCGTGGTAGGTGTCTAATGTGCTTAAATAAACCAGCTGGTGAATGCAAACATGTAATGGGCTACCCCGATTTGTATTCTCCTTAGTAAGTGTGCAGATGTTAATCATTTGACACTTCTGCAAATTAACATCTATTGTAAAGCCACAATGGCTGCATGCTATGGCATCTGTTGTGCTGGTATCGACCCATGTCTAGACGACCTCCTTTAATAAGGGTATGTCATCTCCTGCTCCAGCACAGTCCCAAACAAAGGGCGAAAATTCATTTCCTCCTTCTCAATTCTTTTCTTAACGTGTCGAAACAGCTTATAAATTGTGTGCAGGAAACATAACCCAGAGGGTTCCAGCAGTCTGGCTTTCTGCCAATGCTTTCCACCGAGATTTCACAATACCTGCAGATCTACAAAGGTGCGTTCTTAAATGGAAGAGGACATGACAGTTTTGAGCCAATCTTTCGGAGACCTGGACTAATTGACCTGGATCTGTTTGAACAGACCATATCAGGCAATCCTTAATTGTGTTGATAAAGCTTCGCCACGTGTAAATATTTCCTCATTGACTTTGCTTGTCTAAGATTTTACGCTGTTCTTTTAAGGTGAAGTGAATCATGAACAGTGAGTGTTCACACTTGGACATGAAATGGCTCTTTGCGAATGGATCTGAGTCTGGGACCAGACATGTCCACAACTTCAAAGTGATATCAGCAGCCATGATGTTGCTTCCTCCTCAAACAGCATTTGACAAAAACCCCAAAGGCCGCAAGCCTTAAATAGCCAATTTAAATATTAATTTAACGCAACAGGGCAGCACAACAGCAAAATTAACAAAAAGAACCATTCAACTGGACAACT
>JANJGN010001371.1:0-110000 GCA_026770705.1 Isurus oxyrinchus | reverse complement strand
TGTCGGAGGGTCAGTACTGAGGGAGTGCTGCACTGTCGGAGGTCAGTACTGAGGGAATACTGCACTGTCGGAGAGTCAGTACTGAGGCAGTGCTGCACTGTCAGAGGGTCAGTACTGAGGGAGTGCTGAACTTTTGGAGGTCAGTACTGAGGGAGTACTGCACTGTGGGAGGGTCAGTACTGAGGGAGTGATGCACTGTCAGAGAGTCAGTACTGAGGGTGTGCTGCATGGTCAGCGGGTCAGTACTGAGGGAGTGCTGCACTGCCAGAGGGTCAGTAGTGAGGGAGTGCTGCACTGTCAGCGGATCAGTGCTGGGGAAGTGCTGCATTGTCAGGGGCTCAGTACTGAGGGAGTGCTGCACTGTCAGAGAGTCAGTACTGAGGGAGTGCTGCACTGTCAGAGGGTCAGTACTGAGGGAGTGCTGCACGGTCAGAGGGTCAGTACTGAGGGAGTGCTGCACTTTTAGCGGGTCAGTACTGAGGGATTGCTGCACTGTCAGAGGGTCAGTCCTGAAGGAGTGCTGCACTGTCGAAGGGTCAGTATTGAATGAGTGCTGCACTGTCAGAGGGTCAGTAGTGAGGGCGTGCTGCACTGTCAGCGGATCAGTGCTGGGGGAGTGCTGCATTGTCAGGGGCTCAGTACTGAGGGAATGCTGCACTGTCAGAGAGTCAGTACTGAGGGAATGCTGCACTGTCAGAGAGTCAGTACTGAGGGTGTGCTGCACTGTCAGAGAGTCAGTACTGAGGGAGTGCTGCACGGTCAGAGGGTCAGTACTGAGGGAGTGCTGCACTGTCCGTGGGTCAGTAGTGAGGGAGTGCTGCACTGTCAGTGTCTCAGTAGTGAGGGAGTTCTGCACTGTCAGTGGGTCAGTGTTGAGGGTGTGCTCCACGTTCAGAGGGTCAGTACTGAGGGGAGTGCTGCACTGTCAGAGGGTCAGTACTGAGGGAGTGCTGCACTGTCAGAGGGTCAGTACTGAGGGAGTGATGCACTGTCAGAGGGTCAGTACTGAGGGAGTGCTGCACTATCAGAGAGTCAGTTCTGAGGGAGTGCTGCACTGTCAGAGGGTCAGTACTGAGGGAGTGATGCAGTGTCGGAGGGTCAGTACTGAGGGAGTGCTGCACTGTTGGAGGTCAGTACTGAGGGAGAACTGCACTGTGGGAGGGTCAGTACTGAGGCAGTGCTGCACTTTCAGAGGGTCAGTACTGAGGGAATGCTGCACTTTCGGAGGTCAGTACTGAGGGAGTACTGCACTGTCAGAGGGTCAGTACTGAGGTAGTGATGCACTGTCGGAGAGTCAGTACTGAGGGTGTGCTGCACGGTCAGCTGGTCAGTACTGAGGGAGTGATGCACTGTCGAAGGGTCAGTACTGAGGGAGTGCTACACTGTCGGAGGTCAGTACTGAGGGAGTACTGCACTGTCGGAGGGTCAGTAGTGAGGGATTGCTGCACTGTCAGAGAGTCTGTACTGAGGGAGTGCTGCACTGTCAGAGGGTCAGTACTGAGGGAATGCTGCACTGTCGGTGGGTCAGTACTGAGGGAGTGCTGTACTGTCAGAGGGTCAGTACTGAGGGAGTGCTGCACTGTCAGAGTATCAGTACTGAGAGTGAACTGCATTGTCGGAGATGCAAGACTGTAAGGGGGCTGTATTGCTGGATGGACACTGTCTGGGGAGCACTACACTGTCGGAGAGGCAGTACTGCGGCTGTATCAGCTGTTGTCCTGGGAGATAGTGGTGTAATGGTGATGTCACTGGACTGGTCACCCCAAGTTCCAGGCTAATGCCTGGGGGTTTGTGTAAAAACCCCACCATGGTAGCTGGTGTAATCCAAATTCAATTAATAAATCTGCTCTGTAAAGCTAGTTGTGGTAATGGTGACCATGACAGCTATCACCAATTGTCATAAAAACCCATCTGGTTCATTAATGCCCTTTAGAGAGGGAAATCTGGCCTACATGTGACTCCCGTTCCCCATCAATGTGATTGATTCTGGAATGGCTGAGCCAAGCCACTTCGTTTAAGGGCAATTAGGGATGGGTAATGAAATACTGGCCTGGCCAAGGGCACCTACATCCCGTGAAAGAATGTAAGGGAAAATGTACTGGCCTTGGGGCAGTGCTATATTGTCAGAGGTAATGAAGAGATTTGTGGGATCTTGCTGTGTCTGATGGTTCCAGTTTAGTGGCTGCATTTCTGAAATGCCTCACTGGCTTGACAGTGTTGTGATTGTGTAAGGCCCAATGGAAACCCAATGCTGTCTCTTTATCTTGCTCTGCCAGGCCCCCAGGATAAATAATTTTGAACTCATCTCTGCTGGGTCCGGTTGGTTCTGCTTTTTACTGGGCAGAGGTTGCCCAGTGCACACCTTGCCTATCGGGGCCCTGAGGGTACAGGCGGGAGGCTTGGTGGCCAGTGTTAGGCCCAAGTTAGAATGGGTTGCAGGGCAATGGCAGGTGGTGGGGGGGGGGGTGGTGGGGTGGGGGGGTAGTGAACTGGGCACTCAGGGCCTCTCCTGGACAGGGGGGGATGTAAATCTATTCAAACCAGCTGGAGGGGCAGAATTGTACCTTTGATTTTAATAGAGTTGCGTTCTGGTCATGTGTTTTGCGACGGTTTTACTGAGAGGGTTCCTGACAGGCCGGGATTGCAGTGGAAATAGGGATGAAACCTGGGGCCTCATTACAATATTTTAATAACTGACCTGTCTCCCGGGAGCCAATCGGCCGCCTGCCTGGGTTAAAGCTGGGAGCGGGTTGGGCTGGGTTTCGCGTTTGCAATTTTTAACATTTTCACATCCCACCCGCCCAAACCCTTTCCCGAGATCGAAGCCCCTTTCTGTCTCCGGCCTTTGTCTTTCACAGGTTCCACGTTAACATGTTTGTTCTGAGAGGGGCTAGCGAGCTTCTCTGTGACTGAGAAATAACTCGAGATGCAGCTGCCATGTTAGCTTTTCTCGTTGTTCAGCACCTGAACACGGCCTTTTGCCATGTCTGATCCCTCTATGTTGTCACGGTGCCAGATTACAGCCCCGAACTACTCACGGGACATAGTGGCCTCACGGACACCTGTGTTTTTTGAAAAGACATACAAGCAAAGACACGGAGAAAAAGATGGCTGGGAATATAATGTAACCACTTCCTGAAAAATTCCTACTTGACCGGCTAGTCCCGCGAGAACATGGAATGTCGCACCTAAAAAGGTGTCAAGGCCTACGTCAGACAGAGGCACTTGAAAGGAAGGGATGAAATGTAAAAGACTGAACTTTAATCTCCCGTGGTTGTGGTTGACAATGGAGAATGATTGCCACATCTCGGGAACCATTCAAAACCCATCTCCCGCGGAGTTGTACCTCAGAATGTGGAAATGATCTGACTTGAAAGAAAATGGACTCTGGGCAAAAGACATGTTTGTTCTTTTTCCATTCCAGGAATGCACAAGGAAATGTGTTAAAAAAGCTAGCTGCAGGCTTGATCTCTGTGTGCTAGTATGCTTGTGTGCTGTGAGAGTGACAGCAAAAGGAGATCAACTAGGCACTCCTGCGGCTTATAGGCAAAGTTTCTGTCTCTCTCTCTATTGTTGGAGGCAAGTCAGCAGAAGCCACAATCAAAATGGAAACAGGATGGCTACTTCAGCCAACTTGCAGAACCGAGTGTCTCCAAACCAACTACTAAACTGCCAAAGTCAGCTCTACCAGAATCACCCAACTTAATGGCCACAACGTTTCAGCATCAATGCCTCACAGACAAGCCAAAGACTGATTTGTATATCTTTTAAAACTTTTATCTGGACTCAACCTTGTATTTCTGAACTCCGTGCATGCACGTTACATTTTTATTACTTTTCCTCTGATTTTTAAATAATTAATAAATGTACTCATTCTTTGACTCAAGGAAGCCTGGTTAAATTGGGTCCTTCTAAAACATAAATGCACTTGGACTGGGGAAAGATACCTTCAGGGAGGGGATTCCTTTTAAATTAACGCTGTTCCAGCCAATGGAGCACTCCCTCAGTACTGACCCTCCCACAGCGCAGCACTCCCTCAGTACTGACCCTCTGACAGTGCAGCACCCCCTCAGCACTGACCCTCTGACAGTGCAGCACCCCCTCAGCACTGACCCTCTGACAGTGCAGCACTCCCTCAGTACTGACCCTCTGACAGTGCAGCACTCCCTCAGTACTGACCCTCTCACAGCGCAGCACTCCCTCAGTACTGACCCTCTGACAGTGCAGCACCCCCTCAGCACTGACCCTCTGACAGTGCAGCACCCCCTCAGCACTGACCCTCTGACAGTGCAGCACTCCCTCAGCGTTGACCCTCTGACAATGCAGCACTCCTGCAGTACTGACCCTCTGACAGTGCAGCATCCCTTCAGCACTGACCCTCTGACAGTGCAGCACTTCCTCAGTACTGGCCCTTTGATAGTGCAGCATTCCCTCAGTACTGACCCTCTGACAGTGCATTGTTCCAGCTGTTCTACTGCCTCCTAGTGTCAGGCTAGATCATGTGTTCAGGTCTCTGGTGGGGCTGGAACTTTGCACTTTCTATCCCAGAGATGATGGTGCTGCCAACTGAGGCCAGGCTCCTTGTTAACACATTTTTACTCTCACCCTTCACTTCTTATTGTCTCTTTTGTTCCTTTGCCGATCTCTTTGACGTTTTATTGGTTTTTGAGAAGTTTAAAAGGCCACAAGAGAAAGGTCGGAATATTGACTGGTGCTGGCTGAAAGGATTTCTCATGCACACTCGGACTCTCTGGTAATAATCACGTCTGCTTCCAGGATTGTCCCCTTAAACCAGTGTAGGAAAGCACATTGACAGCCGCACATAGCCTGGGGAGTCGATGGCATATTGGTATTGTCACTGGGCTAATATTCCAGAGACCCAGGGTAATGCTCCGGTGCACTGGATTCAAATCAAATCCAGCCATGGTAGATGGTGAAATTTTAATTCAATAAAAAATTTGGAATTAAATGTTTAATGCCCATGAAACCATTGTCGATTGTTGTAAAAACCCATCTGGGTCACTAATGTCCTTTAGGGAGGGAAATCTGCTGTCCTTACCCGGTCTGGTCTACATGTGACTCCAGACCCACAGCGATGTGGTTGACTCTTAAATGCCAGATTTCTGGCCTTTGGCTGACTTTCCCCAGGTTTCTGAGTGACTGCCACAGCTGATCGTACCATTCGAACAGCCAGTTTTATTCCACCATTGGAATCGTTCCCCAACGCTCTTCTCTGAAGAGGACTGGAAGGCAAGTCATTGCAGGAGAGTTCGAGAGGCTGCCTGGATTCTGATTGGTGGAACGAGGCGGAGGGCTGCCTATTCTGGCCATCGCGAGGAAGCGGGGGGGGGGGAGGCAGGGGCTAGATTGAGGCCCAGGCTTCACGTAACTAGAACTGGACCATTGGCTGACAGGAAGCAGCATCTGAGTGGAGATAGTTGGATTCAGACCAGTTCAATATTAGGTGGGCTAGAGGATGGGCAGTTGCTTGCAGTGAGAGGGTTGCTATCATTGTGGGTGGGGGCTGCAGTGGTGTAATGGCTGCCTTCTTGGTGACCTTGATGGTAGCTGAGCAAGCATTTTCCGGGGAACCTTTGGCTTTAACCAGCGAGAAATGTGGCCAGAGAGTATGGTAAGCATGCTCCGATCAATCCCCCCACCTAAAACGGCAGGTAGGATTAGCATTTTAATCCCGGTGCCCCAAGGAAGAGGATCTTCTCTGTCAAACCAATGCTCAACAAATGGAGTGACTCTAGCTCAAGGTTTTTGTGTCTCAGTGAATGAACAGTTCACCATCTAAATCTCAATTATGTAAACAACACCAAACCATTGACATTCCAGCACTCCACACAAGCCAAGGGTGAAAATGGGCCAAGGGGGAGAAGCATTACAAAAGGTGATTTATAACAGAAACAATGTGATTCTTCCACAACAGCTGGTCTATTTAAACACTCTAATCCTGTCCAAGTGCTGTCTATCATTTACAACACTCACTGAATGAGATCATTTGTGGCATATGAGAAAAGCCAATTTGCAAGGAAAGTATTCCGGCTTCAGGAAATGGTGAAACTGTGAAGCACAGGGATCGAATGCAGAAAGTCCCTTCACTCTGAGTGAAGAGGAAACTTCAACAAAGAGGAGAGAAAGCTTCAAGGCAATGAGAGTAATTAAAATCTGAATCCAGCTGATGCCCCTGTCACTTGCACGTCGGTGAGTTAATTCTGTAGTCAGAAAGGTTAACAACCGAACTGTTACATTTGGAGAAGAGAACATCTGGGCTACAATGGAAGAAACTTTAATCATATTACAGCCCACTTGGCAGCAACTTCCCCTGCCCAGGATCACCAAACACAGCAAATATGAGTCAGTGTTTGAATGTGGTGGAGCTGCAGGATATAAAGCCTGAACTCTGCAAGGAAAAGGCAGAGCGAGAGAGAGAAGCAGCTCCTTCACTCTGAGAAAGCAGCCGGCTACTCCCACAAGAGGCAGAATGAAATCCTTCCTCCTCACCATAGCTGCTGTACAGATCCTCCACTGCTCAGGTAGGTACTGGAGGGAGAGGGACACCTCATAAAGCAGCCAGTTATTGGCAGTGAGATTCACTCACTGAGATCTTACCCCTGTGGAAAAAGAATTCACTGAACGATCCATCACAAGGTACCCCAGCTGCACACAATTTATTGAGTCGGAAAGTGAACACTGACGGGACTTTACAGGAGTGCTTAATACAGCTTTCCTTTCTCTCCCTGCAGGAGTACCGAACCCTGAGGACGCTCTCCGAGCAGCAGTTATGAAGCTGAACGAAATAAGTGAGATCAGTCATCTTTGCCGCACAATCAGCAGCACAGTGACGGATGTAAGTGTGTCCTGGTCTCAGTGTGTTTCACTGTCTAAAGTCTACCAGAATATTAGTGAGCGCAGTTAGACAGGGATTATTAAACAGGAGCAGAATATTCGATTGCACTCACACTGATGGGTTGGGGGGGGGGTGTCACAATTTAAATCCTAATTCAGCGTTCGATTTTAGAGGGAGGGAGGTATAGAATTAGAGCAGCTGTTGAGGTGAGATTTGATTTTCTTCCTAGAGTTATTTTTGAGTAATCACAACAGAATTCCAGCCCTTTTCATGTTTGGGAAATGAAAACGGGGGTAACTATTGAAGAGGGGGTTTGAGCTCTGCTCCCACCACCCCTCCCTGTCGCCATCATCCCTGGGGAGGCCCAGCTCCCCTCAGGCAGGTGCCAATGCAAACAGGCTGGGGCAGGATGTTGTCTCAATGCCCCCCCACACACCCCCCCCCCCCCCCCACCACCCCAGGGTAGGGAGTGGGCACGAAGTGGCAGAGCAGGAGGAAGGGGGCTGGAAGAGCCTCTTGGGTTCTCAATGCTCCACAGGAATATTGAGGGAACACTCACTACCCCAGGCCTGCCCCTCCCTTACACAATCCTCCCCATGACCAAAACGGGGTCCCTAGCCCCATCAAACCCCCCACAATCAAAAACCCCCACCACTCAAACACCCCCACCTCAAACCCCCCCATGCAAACACCCCCACCTCAAACTCCCCACCACTCAAACACCACCCCATCAAACCACCCGCATGCAAATACCCCCACCTCAAACCCCCACCACTCAAACACCCCCACCTCAAACCCCCCACCACTCAAACACCCCCACCTCAAACCCCCCACCACTCAAACACCACCCCATCAACCCCCCCCATGCAAACACCCCCACCTCAAACCCCCCACCACTCAAACACCAACCCATCAAACCCCCTCCCACTCAAACACCACCACCTCAAACTCCCCAACACTCAAACACCCGCACCTCAAACCCCCACCCCACTCAAATACCCCCACCTCAAATCCCCCACCACTCAAACACCACCCCATCAAATACCCCCCACTCAAACACTCCCACCTCAAACCTCCCACCACTCAAACACCACCCCATCAAATACCCCCCACTCAAACACTCCCACCTCAAACCTCCCACCACTCAAACACCACCCCATCAAATACCCCCCACTCAAACACTCCCACCTCAAACCTCCCACCACTCAAACACCACCCCATCAAACCACCCCCACCTCAAAACCCCCACCACTCAAACACCCCCACCTCAAACCCCACACCACTCAAACACCCCCACCTCAAACCCCCCACCTCAAGCCCCCCCCACGCAAAGCCCCCCACTCAAACAACCCCACCCTCACTCAAATCCCCCCACTCAAATACCCCCACCTCAAACACCCTCCTTCAAACCCCCCTCACTCAAACACAGCCCCTCAAACCTCCCCAGCCTCTCAAATGCCCCCCACCCACTCAAAACACCCCCACACACCCAAACTCCCCCCAATCCACTCAACCCGCCCCCACCCACTCAAACTCCCCCCACCCACTCAAAGCCCCCCACATCCTCTCAAAACCCCCTCCACCCACTCAAAACCCCCAGCCACACTCTCAACCCCCCCACCCACTCAAACCCCCCCACCCACCCACTCAAACACCTCACCCACCCACTCAAAGCCCCCCTCCCCATCACCCTCCCTACCCTCTCAAACCACCCCACCCACTCAAAGCCCCCACCCTCTCAAAACATCCCGCCAACCACTCAAACACCCCCAGCCACTCAAACCCCCCCAATCAAATGCCCCCACCCAATCAAACACCCCACACTCTCTAAACCCCCCACCCAATCAAACCTCCCCACCCACTCAAACCCCCACACCCTCTCAAATCCCCCCACCCTCTAAACCCCCCCACCCAATAAACCCCCCCATCCACTCAAACCCCCACACCCTCTCAAGCCCCCACACCCTCTCAAACCCCCCTTCATTCAAATCCCCCCACCCTCTCAAATCCCCCCACGCTCTAAACCCCCCCACCCAATAAACCCCCCCACTCAATCAAACCCCCCCACCCACTCAAACCCTCACACCCTCTCAACCCCCACACCCACTCAAGCCCCCGCACCCAATCAAACACACCCCCACCCAATCAAACACCCCCACCCACTCAAACCCCCCCCACCCACTCAAACAGCCCCTCCCAATGTGTCAAACCCCCGCTTAACCAAGCAAAACCCAAACCGTTAAAAAGGTTAATGGAATGCTATCCTTTATTACGAGAGGGATTGAACATAAAAGTAAGGATGTTATGCTTCAGTTATTCAGGGCATTGGTGAGACCACATCTCGAGTACTGTGTGCAGTTTTGGTCTCCTTATTTAAGGATGTAAATGCATTGGAGGTGGTTCAAAGGAGGTTTACTAGATTGATACCTGGAATGAGTGGGTTGTTGTATGAGGAAAGGTTGGACAGACTGGGCTTGTTTCTACTGGAGTTTAGAAGAGTGAGGGGTGATTTGATTGAAGTTTACAAGATCCTGAACGGCCTTGACAAGGTGGATGTGTGTAGGATGTTTCCTCTTGAGGTTAAGTCCAGAACTAGGGGGCACTGTTTAAAATTAGGGGTGGCCCTTTTAGGACAGAGATGAGGAGAAATGTTTTTCTCCCAGAGGGTTGTGTGACTTTGGAACTCTCTGCCTCAGAAGGTGGTGGGGGCGGGGTCATTGAATATTTTTAAGGAGGAGGTAGAGAGATTCTTGTTAGGCAAGGGAATCGAGGGTTATCGGGGTTAGATGGGAATGTAGAACTCGAAACACGAGAAGATCAACCATGATCTTATTGAATGGTGGAGCAGGCTCGAGGGGCTGAATGGTCTACTCCTGCTCCTATTTCGTGTGTTCTTACCCCATCAAACACCCCCATCCCATCACATCAAGTCAACCAATAACACGCATCTCCCTGAGTGCTGTCCCCCTATCACCCCACCCCACATGATGACCCCCCCTTTCCCCCACCCCCTCCATCACCACAGATTGAGCTCACTGCTGATTGGATGGGCCCCCGGATGTTCTGGAACAGTGGCAGACTCCCTGGATGAATGGGTGCTGCAGCCCAACAGACATCCCAACAGACAACCCAACAGACAGCCCAAGAGACAGCCCAACAGACGTCCCAACAGACAGCCCAACAGACGTCCCAACAGACTTCCTAACAAACAGCCCAACAGACTTCCCAACAGATGTCCCAACAAACAGCCCAACAGACTTCCCAACAGATGTCCCAACAAACAGCCCAACAGACTTCCCAACAGATGTCCTAACAAACAGCCCAACAGACTTCCCAACAAACAGCCCAACAGACAGCCCAACAGACAGCCCAAGAGACAGCCCAACAGACTTCCCAACAGATGTCCCAACAGACAGCCCAACAGACGTCCCAACAGATGTCCCAACAGACAGCCCAACAGACGTCCCAACAGACAGCCCAGCAGATGTCCCAACAGACAGCCCAGCAGACGTCCCAACAGACAGCCCAGCAGATGTCCCAACAGACGTCCCAACAGACAGCCCAGCAGATGTCCCAACAGACGTCCCAACAGACAGCCCAACAGACAGCCCAGCAGACAGCCCAAGATGCTGCTCTCTGATCACTCACGGTCAGCCAATTTATTGGTCTGATTAATCTGCAATTCAGTTGTCATCATATATGGTTTGTAACAGTCATTTATGCAATACACTTGGGTTGCAGTCACACATGGGCTTAGGAGCAGAAAACATGTCCAAATTGCAGAACTGAACCCTGATCAGAGATTTGTGCAGGGAAAGATTCTCGATTTGTTGATGTCTGCCATGGTAGTTTTGTGAGGACACCACAATTTCACACAGTCCAAGTCCAGCAGGATATTGACAAGGTGCTAATGTATCCGCTCTCATGATAGGCAGCCAGTTATTCAGGAAGCAGGACATTTTCCCTCTTATATAGCTGGGTGTCATGAAGCTATTAGTGTATATAATGTTATGGGAAAATATTTTTCTTTTAAAATAGAGGTTTAGTCTGTGTGTGTGTGTGTGTGTGTGTGTGTGTGTGTGTCATAATTGGATTAAAGTCAGCTAGTCTGGGTGCTTTGATGTGGACTAGTTTTAGAGATGTGAGAGAGGTTGAGTGTATTTGTATTTTGTTGAATAGAGCATTCAAGAAGGGGAGTGAAATCTGGCACCTAGCTAGCAGAGACCAAGCAATATGTTTATATTAATAATAAAATTGGTACTATGAAAGGGGTTTTATTATTAGAAGAGGTGGTGACGCAATGAGAATTTATGTTCAATGAGCTGTGCTCGGTATAAGGATGGCAGTTTTCGGGTTTACAGAGCAGAGGCAATGTAAGATCAATAGGCAGCTGCAAACCTCCAATTGGTTCCACAGTGAAAGGAACCTCATTCCGAATTTGTCAGGTGAAAATGCTTTGCCTGGTGTTTGGTTAAGTCTATGGGTAGCTGTTGCTTAATGGAGATTAGTTTGGGAATTTGTTATAAGTTATGATAGTAGTAATTTGTAACCATGTGTATGTATTTAATGTGTTGTAACTTAATAAAATGTTTCATTCAGCTTAATATAAAACCCCTTGAGAACTGCTGGTCTGATTCCTGAATTTAGAGTTGTATCTCAAACATACCACTTAAAATTATAGGTTATGACAGTTGTCTAAAGTTCCCCTCTGGAATTTTTAAATAACTCCACCGTTACCAAAAGTCTGTCTCATAATACTCATAACATGACAGGGCTAATATATCTCATAGCACAGCCAAGAGCACTGCTTGAGGGCTTCCCATTGACATCCTTTTCTTCGTCCAGCTTTCTCCCACAGGAAAATTCTCCTACAACGTGGACTTAGCATTTTCTGTCAAAGAAACCGTCTGCTCCAAAAATTCTGGGCTTGAGTTCGATGATTCCAGCTGCAGTTTCCGGCCTGTAAAGATCGCGGTGAGTACCGGCTTCACGAGAACTGTCCCGGCCTTCATTTCTTCACCGATGCTGCAAGGCACTACTGACTTACTGTCAAACTGACTCCAAGTACTGGCAAGCGCTGTTTCTGAATGCAAGCTCCATTTACCAGCTGTGTGTTTATTTTAAACCGGGGAGTCATGTGGACTCACCGTGTAAGGTCAGCAATGTATTTTCTTCATTACGGAGCGAATGAATAGTCTCATTCACTCTGGGGACTTGTCGTACCAGACAGACTTACTACAGTAACAGGTCCAGCCATTCAGCTTTCATGTGAACCTGAGCTGGCTTTTCTGGGCGTTGTGAAGAGATGGGATTCAGAACTTCACGCGTGTTGACCTCCTGCATGTTTTCTGTTGATCCAAAGTGGTGGGGGAGAGTGGATGAAGGGACAACTTCAAATAATCTGTCACCATTGGGTGTGCTGGTGAGGTAGAATAATGTTTCTTTCAGAAATAACTCAAACAAGTCAATGAGGTCTTTTCAATGTAAGTCTCAGGGTTAAAGGTCCTGTGCCTTGCTCCAACCTTCTCAAGGGTAATTAGGGATGGACAATAAATGCTGGCCCAGCCAGCGAAGCCCACATCCTTTTGTGAAAGGATTTGAGGTTGTTAAGTGCATTGAACAATTCTTATGTATTTGACACTTTTCTATTTCTCATGTTTGAACCCTGCAAACTGTCCACAACGCTGCTGGAAATCATAGCTCATTCCTTCTACCCGGTAGAATAGGAGCATCAATTCATATCTGTGGAAGGTTAAAAATCCACCCAGTGGGTGTGGAGCAATATCGAGGGGTCACAGTGTCCCGGGTAACATGAATCTCCTTTTTGTGCTCAGTGCTGCAGTTCTTTTGGGAAAATCTCCAATTTTGTTTCAAGGTTAATATTTTTACTCTTTTTTTTGGCATTGTGAAAGCGGAACGTGTAATTGAAGAGCACTGGAGGCCTGAGTTACTTAACCCTTTCACGACTGGGCAGCTGTGCCCTGCCTGCTGCTGGTGGGGTTCCATTCTGCCCTGGGATTCCTGGTAACAGTGAGTACTGAGGCCGGGGAGGAGGCTGAGCGGCAGACAGAGCTCAGGGGGCATTGGCAGGGCATGTACTGGGCTGACACTGTAAATGTATCCCAGAGTGCCTCCAACACCCACCAGGTCGCCTTTGGGCATCTTCCTTCTGTTGATTCTCCAGTGGAATTGGGAGTTGGCGGAGGTGAAAACTGAGTGAGAGAAAGTCCCAGTCCCTTCAACTCGCCGCTTCCCCAGCTCACCCCACTACCCTCCCAAAGCACCCACCCACACTTGCCCATGTGCTGGTGATGGGGGGCTGGAAGGAGTTAAGATGTTTTTGGCAGCAAACAGTCGGTTCGATTGGTTATAGAGTGGTACTGGTGGGGGGAGGCAGAAGAGCATACCACGTGTCGCCAACTCTCCGGTGCCCATATCTGCCAACCGCCACCCCTCCCACCTTCCAAACTCTTCAGTGCACACCGGAATTATACTGCCGGCTCCGAGGCCTGGCAATTGCCCAGGGTCAGGGCTGCCTCTGCGCGGCAAAAGAGAGCCCCACATTACCATAGACACAAAGGCTGGAATGAAATAGCGCCCCCCCCCCACCCTCCCCCCCACCCTCCAGGTGTGGGCTGGGTGGTGCCAGCTTGGGAGGCTGCCGTGTAATGGGGGCGGGGGAGGTGAGCTGCGGGGAACCCATCACCTCCCCGATTTTCCCCAGTGAAGTCTGGGCCCAGGGAAGATTGAGGGAGGTCCTCACGTAACTGGTTAAGGGTCACTAAAGGGCCTCAGTCCTGCCATCGCTGGCATTTGACCATGCGGGCAGGCCGTTAGGTATACCCTGGTAGGTGTGGGGTTAGGCACCCCAAGGAGGGACCTCCCCCCACCTCTGGCATCATGTGCCACCCTCCCCGCCCTGCCCTCCAAACTGAAACCCCCCACCCCCTCCCTCACTGGCCCCCGCATCCCCCCTGGGTTTCGGGCCACCCGTAGCTGCCCCACCCCCCTACCTCCCAGGCCCCCCTGCCATGCCAGTAGTTTCCATCACCACTGCCAGTGGCGTTGCCAGTGCTGGAGGGCGGCCGGCCTCTCTGATTGGGTGGCAGCTCCCGGAGGTGGGGCATGCGCTCTGCAGGAGCTGGGAACCCCCTCCTCCGATGCCAGCTGGGTACCCGATTGGCTGGTTATCGTGCCAGGTGGCCAGGGTGTGTCTGGGGCGGTGTTGGGGCAGGTCCACTGTGGGCAACCATCAAGCCTAGCCCTAGCAAACTGAAGATAACAAACGAGAAAAGGCCGACTGCCTCATTCAGTCCGTCCCACACAACCGTTTCCTAGCGCCACCGAAACTGATTCTACATCTTGATCCTTCAATCTAAGATCCTCTTTTACTAATGTACTGACCTCGCCCCTTATTAACAGCACTACCCCACCTCCTTTCCCTTATTGCCTATCCTTCCTAAATGGTGAAATATCCTTGAATATTCAAATCAACCAATCACACTGCTCTGTCAGAGCAACACACAGGGCCGAATGGCCTCTTCCTTTGCTGCGTTTATCACAAAATAGAGACCCCTCCAGCTCACCCGATGCCCATCGTCTGGAAGAGTCAAAGAACCAGGCAAAACGCTCAGGCCAATTGCGGGAGGGGGACTGGAATCCTCCTCTCTGCATTCCAGTTTCTCAATCGTGGGGAACTTATCCTCAAGATTTCACCCTCATTGACCTCCTCCATCGGAGACCAGGCCCAGCTCCCGTGGCTTGTTCTCAGAGCTGGATCTGAGGAACCCGCCAGGCAGTGGGGGTCATTTTCCAATGTCCAGTCCAAGCTGAGGGCAGCAGGGTGCCAACTCTGAATCCGATTGGCGAGGGTGTGGCGACAGAGAGGACGTGGGGGAAGGATCGCACCCCGAATTAAAAGCAAAATCCTGCAGGGGCTGGAAACCTGAAACAAAAAAAAAACGCTGGAAAACCTCAACAGGTCTGACAGCATCTGTGGAGAGATATACAACTCCATGTGACTCTTCTTCAGAACGAAAGAGAGGTAGAAATGTGATGTAATATGTACTGCTTAAGTGGGGTGGGACAGGTGAAGTTGGAGACAAGGCAGGAGATAAGGGGAGGCGTAGGAGAGATCTTGTCTCCAAGGTTGAAGTTGATGTCATAGACAAAAGGTCAAAAGGGTGTTGATGGTGGTGGCGCTGCCGTTCTATGAGTTGTTCATTCGAAGAGCCAGTGCAGATGTGATGGGCTGAATGGCCTCCCTCTGCACTGTGACGATGCGGTGATTCTGGGCAGCAGCACCCGGAGAGATTTCAGGATGGGACGGTGCCCTTCCCTAACGCTGGCCTCTGTTTCCACAGGAGACAGCTTCCTGCAGGAGTCGAGTGAAGTACTTAGCGGGAGAGGTGCTGGACGTTGATGTGGAATGTCACGGCTTCAAAAGGGCCAAGGACAGCGGCGACTTGCCGGAGAAGCTGAGGAACGACCGGGAAGCGTTCCGAGGAGCAAAAGATCAAAGAGACGTTACTCAAGGAGGGAAAGTTCACGGCAAACCCACCAAAGTGGGAAAAGGTCACAGGAAACATCCGGAAAGGTTCACCATTCACGGCCGATCGTCGGAATTGATCAACAGCAGTGAAGAGGTGATCTCCCCGGCTTCTGCAGTTTTTCATCAGGCGATCGTGGCCTGTTCTTTCTCTAGTTCTCGCGTCACAGTGACGACTGTAAGACACCCCCACCCCCCTCCCCCGCTCCCCGTCCCCCGGCCCACCCCCCCCACCCCCCTCTCTGGTCTAAAGGTTCTTGTCTCTACTCTTGATGTTGAAGGCACACAACAATCTGGGATAATGTTTCACTCAATGTGAAACACCTTCATTAAATGTCTCAGCAGTGGTACAAGCTCACGGTGACAGTGGCTGTTTAGGAATCCCACAAGCATGTCCATCTCAGGTGGTCAGTCCTGTGACACATCTCCCAGCACAGCCTCTGGGTGACTGACCAGGCCATTTTACCCATTGCAGTAACAGTGCCCTTGAGGGCTGTGTCTTTATACCCCTTCCTGACCTGGACCCATGACATATAAGGCAGTACCTTGAACCAGACAGCCCGATTGGGTATTAATCCCATTCTGGCTATCTGGGACCACCCCAACATGGTCATATCTCACCCTCAGCAGGGGTGGGGGTAATTCCAGCTGCACGCCAACAAGGGGTACGATCACAGTGTCTTGGGGCAGGAAGAAGGTTTTTCACATACTCCCGGGTGGTCATTGTCTCGTTCAGTTTCTGTAGGCAAAGTGTCGGTGGCAAATCACCAATCCGGGACCTGCCCTGTTGTGTATGTGTGTGAGTGTGTGTCTGTGTGAGTATGTGTGTGCATGTATATGCGTGTGAGCGTGTGTGTGTGGATCTGAGTGTATGTGAGTATGTGTGTCTGTGTGAGGGTGTGTGTGCATGTGTATGTGTGTGTACAAGTGTGAGTGTGTGTTTGCGTATGTGTGTTTGTCTGTGTAAGTGTGTGTGTGTGTGTGAATGTGTGTATCTGTCTAAATGTGAATGTGTCTGTGTGAGTGAGTGTGTGTGTATGTGTGTGTGTTTATGTGTGTGTGCATGTGTGTCTGAGCATGAGCATGTGTCTGTGTATGTGTGTGTGTGTGTGTGTGAGTATTTGTATGAGAGTGTGTGTGTGCATGTGTGTGTGTGTGTGAGTGTATGTGTCTGTGTGTCTGAGTGTGTCGATGTGTGTTTGTGTGAATGTGTGTGTGTCAGTGTGTGTCTGTGTGCCTGTGTGTGTGTGACAGTGTATGTGTGTCAGTGTGTGTGTGTTGTGTGTCTGTGTGTGTGTGTTTCTGTGTGTCTGAGTATGCCTGTGTGTCTGAGTATGTGTGTGTGTCTGAGTGTATATGAGTGATGAGTGTTTATGTGTTTGTGTGTGTGTATGCGTGTGTGTGTGAGTATGTGTGTGTGTGAGTGCGTGTGTGTGTCTGTGTCAGTGTGTGTATGTGACTGCGTCTGTGTGTCAATGTGTGTGTGTGTGTGTCAGTGTGCGTGTGTGTGTGTTTCTGTGTGTCTGAGTGTGTGTGTGTGTGTGTCAGTGTGTGTCTGTGTGTCAGTGTGTGTATGTCTGTGTGTGTGTAAGTGTGTGTGTGTGTGTGTGTGCCTGTATGTGTGCCTGTGTGTGTGTGTGTGTCTGTGTGTGTGTGTCAGTGTGTGCATGTGTGTCTGTGTGTGTGTGTGTGTCTGCGTGTGTGTGTGTGTGTGTCTGCGTGTGTGTGTGTGTGTGTGTGTGTGTGTGTGTGCCTGTATGTGTGTGTGTGTGTGTGTGTGTGTGTGTGTGTGTGTGTGTGTGTGTGTGTGTTTAGTTAACAATGTCTTTATTTTTACAAAGTTCAATATGTGACTCAGTGATGTCTTTAGTCAAAACACGTCTCCGTAGCTCCACCTTCTTCCCACCAGGAGCCAAGCTGTGCCCACAACCCTCCACCACAACCAGCTTACATTCATTAGTATGAAAAAAATGAAAGCACAGTTACATATCAACACAATATAATTCGAGTGATGCATAAGCTTACACCACATGTAAGAAGGGGAAGGAAGGAATGTTACATTTCAGGGCAAGTGAGGTCCAGATCCAATCCTCCCACTTATTCCACAATCTTTGCCAGCAATCCCCTCTGTGATGCCTTGCCGAAGGTGTTCCTGAAGTTTATGTAGGGCCACCTCCACTGCATTCCCCCCTCTAACACGTGTGTTAGCTCCTCGAGGGATTCGATGAGATTTAGCAGGCATGACTGCCCCTGTTGTGAAATGCCTGCTGTTTCTAACTCTTTCTCTCTGTCTGTGGGGAGGTGCTAACAGCTCCATGATGGCTGCAACATGTTTTTCTTGATGTCAGTGTTGGGGTGACTCAGTGCTGTGTCTTTAACCCCGCGGGATGTATTTTCCAGTGTTACTGAAGGATTGTTGAGCTGAGCTCAGATTAAGGCTATGCTGGTTTCTCCTGAGGTCCAGTGGGATAATGTTCTGAAACCTGCAGTGGTGAATATACCACCAGCTCCCCATCCCTCTCCCGCTGCTTTGGAACTGGCTCTCATGAGGAAGCCTGTTTCAATTGGGAGCCTAATTATAATATACCAATCAGGAGCCACCATCTACTTTTTAAAGCTCCAATAGGCAGAACAGTTGCCTCACACTCTGCACTGATTGGTAATGGGCTGAGGTTAACCTAACCAGAGGATGTTAAAGGGCTGCTGCAGCCACACTGAGTGATCCCCCTAGGCTGACAATGGCATTCACCACCTGATGCCAGTCTATTCATAATGCGTCCCCCTCCTCCTCCTCTCCCCTCTTCCCTCCTCGTCTGACCTTCCAGCTCTGTTCCAGAGGAATCATCCACTTCCACCCCACCTGCCCTCCTCTTGCCCGTTTGGTGAGCAGTGTGAGAATCACAGAATGTTAACGGCACAGAAGGAGGCCATTCAGCCCATTGTGTCGGCACCGGCTCTCCAAATGAGCATCATGAGCTAGATCCATCGCCCTGTCTTTTCACTCTACCCCTGCACATTGTTTCTATTCAAATAATCATCTAATGCCTTGACTGAACCTGCCTCCCCCACACTTCCAGGCAGCGCATTCCAGACCCCAACCATGTCACATATGCTTCTTTTGCAAATCTGTGTCCACTCGTTCTTGACTGTTGTTCCAGATCATTAACTGAATTCCAATTCTGCCGGCTGGCATGGTGAGATTTGAACCCATGTCTCTGGGGCAAACCTGGGCCTCTCGGATTGCACATTCAATGACATCACACTAGGCCACCACCTCTGCTAATATCTCATCCTGTGGCTCAGTTCCATAGCTCATTTTCTAATACTCCTGTGAAGCACCTTGGGATGGTTCATTGTGTTAAAAGGTGCTATGTAGAGGTAAGCTGTTGTTGTACTGAACAGGGTCCATTCACCTCAACACCGAGCCACAAAGTATCGTATTGGAAATTTAAGAAATTATATCCTTTCCATGTGCTATCGTTTATTATTTTATCTTTGGTTAGGAGGTAATTGTGAAGTTTGTGAACACTGGTTCCCTGTGCTAAATATTTATATCTTATCACCACAATGCAGGCACATATGACCTCGGAAGAGTCATCAGTGGAGGGATCTTTAAAGGTGAGTATAAACTGGGACTGTGTGTCGGAGAGTTGCCTCTTGATCATTGACAACAATTAAACATTGACCTCAGATTGAACTCAGTCCATCTGAAAATGACCGTCTGTTGATTCTGTTCGTTCTAGGAACACAATGATGATTCAAGAGGCCGACACTAACCATGAATGAAACTTCTGAAAGACCGAGCTTGGTGTGAACACAAGAAAACCTCATTCTGATTCAAGAAGACATGATCAATTGTACTTTACTTGATCATATATAAGGGCAGCATGTAATGACAATAAATGATCTCTGTACTTTGTAGACACCCTTTTCTCTGTTTTGTCTTAAATGGTCACATGATGAGTAACAAAGTAACATCTTCAAAGTTTGTTGGTACTTTTCACTTCGCTGGGATTCTTGTAGAGAGAGTGAGCAGCCTGCCTAGCACCTACTCACAACAGGTTACTTCAGTACTACATTTGTTGCTGGGCCCAGGGTCTCTAGCTGTGAAAAACAGGAGTGGGGAGAAGGAGAATTGAGGCGGCTCTTCACCCCTGATTTCCCCAGTATGGAGGTTGCTGCCTGTATCAGGCAGGGAGCAACATGATGGGGAAGAGCTGTTTGAGATGAGGGCCATGGACAACGGATTATGACATAATCTCATCTTATTTGAAGTGTTTCCTCTGAATTTGGAATTAGTTCCCAGAGATCCTAATTGTACAAAATAGACATGTCCCCCACAAAAATAAGAGTGGTACTGCCAAATCTAGACCCCCCTGGTTGTCTAGAGGAAGATAGGGGAAGATCAAACAGAAAAAGAAAACGTACGATAGTCACAAAGAACTAAGCACTGCAGATAGCCTAGACAAATATAGGAAGTGCAGGGACGAAGTAAAAAAGGAAATAAGGAAATCAAAGAGAGGGCATGAAAAAAGATTAGCAAGTAAAGTTAAAGATAACCCAAAGATGTTTTCCCAATACATCAATGCTAAAAGGTCAGTGAAGGAAAAAGTGGGACCTATCAGAGATGAAGATGGAAACTTGTGTGTAGATGCAGAGGCTGTGGGAAGGATGTTGAATGAATATTTTGTCTCCGTGTTTACAAAGGAAAGGGAGGATGTAGATATAGTAGTCCAGGAGGAACACTGCGAGATATTGGACATGATAGCTATAAAGAGAGAGGAAGTACTCGAAGGGTTGAAATCCTTGAAAGTTGATAAGTCACCAGGGCCAGATGGATTGTTTCCAAGGCTGCTGAAGGAAGTCAGGGAGGAGAGAGCAGATGCTCTGAGGATGATTTTCCAATCTTCACTAGATACAGGGGAGGGACCAGAGGATTGGAGAAATGCAAACGTAGTTCCATTGTTTAAAAAGGGATCAAAGGAAATGCCAAACAATTACAGGCCAGTTAGTCTTACATCAGTGGTGAGCAAATTAGTAGAATCAATCCTGAGAGATAGGATTAACTGTCATGTGGAAAGGCATGGACTAGTCAGGGATGGTCAGCATGGATTTGTTAAAGGAAGGCCTTGCCTCACAAATTTGATTGAATTCTTTGAGGAAGTGATGAGGTAGTGCAGTGGATGTTGTGTACATGGATTTTAGCAAGGCATTTGACAAGGACCCACATGGCAGATTGGTCAGGAAAGTAAAAGCCCATGGGATTCAGGGTAATGTGGCAAACTGGATAAAAGGTTGGCTTTGTAACAGGAAACAAAGGTTATGGTCGATGGATGTCCTTGTGAATGGAAAGTTGTCTCAAGTGGTGTTCCACAGGGCTCGGTGTTGGGACCCTTGCTGTTTATGTTATATATTAACAATTTGGATGTGAATGTGGGGAGCACGATTGGGAAATTTGCAGATGACACAAAAATTGGCGGAGTAGTGGATAGTGTAGAGGATAGCCTTAATCTCCAAAACAATATTGATGGGTTAGTGGAGTGGGCGGTAAAGTGGCAGATGGATTTTAACATAGAGAAGTGTGGGGTCATACATTTAGGGAGGTTAAACAGTTACAGGGATTACACAATAAATGGGAATATACTAAGAGGGGTAGATGAAGTGAGAGATCTTGGCGTACAAGTACACAGGTCCCTGAAGGCAGCAGTTCAAGTAGACAAGGTTGTAAAGAAGGCATATGGAATGCTCTTCTTCATTGGCAGAGGTATAGAATATAAAAGTAAGGATATAATGTTGGAATTGTATAAAACACTGGTGAGGCCACAACTGGAGTATTGTGTGCAGTTCTGGTCACCACATTACAGGAAGGATGTAATAGCTCTGGAGAGAGTGGAGAGGAGGATTACAAGAATGTTTCCAGGGTTAGAAAAGTGTAGCTACGAGGAGAGATTGGATAGGCTGGGGTTATTTTCCTTAGAACAAAGAGGGCTGAGAGGTGACTTGATTGAGGTGTACAAAATTATGAGGGGAAAAGATAGAGTGGACAGGATAAAATTGTTTCCCTTGGTGGAGAATTCTAGAACCAGGGACATAGATTCAAGATAAGTGGCAGAAGGTGTAGGGGAGACATGAGGAAGAACTTTTTTACGCAGAGAGTAGTGGGTGTCTGGAATTTGCTGCCCAAGTTGGTGGTGGAGGCAGAAACTCTAAACACTTTTAAGAAGTACCTGGATCTGCACCTAAAGTGCTGTAAGCTGCAGGGCTATGGGCCGGGTGCAGGAAGGTGGGGTTAGAAAGGGCAGCTGGGTGTCTTTGGGCTGGCATGGACAAGATGGGCTGAATGGCCTCCCTCTGTGCTGTAACCTTTCTATGGTTCTAAAAGTCTGCTGCACAAGCTGTCTCCGTCTCCCGACCATAGGGAGGTGATTTAAAGTCAATGCAAGGAAAGCACAGCAGGGCTGGGAGCGTGTAAAAAGAAAAAAGACAGTTTGCTCTTTTTAGCTTGAATGGGTGTCCCAACATGGGAGATTCAGTGGGAAGGGAGAGGGAAATGTTCAGAAAAGAATATAGAGGAACTGAAAGGGTAATCTTTTCCAGGAGCAACATATGAGAGGTAAAGTGACATTTCACAAAACTGCCTATGGAGCAGCAGCGATGATTCCAGTAACTGTCAGGTAAAAGCAACAGTTGCCAGAGGTGAAGAGCAGGAGGTTTTGGGACAAAAAGAGCAGGAGGAAATGGGACATGAAGAGCAGGAGGATGTGGGACATGAAGAACAGGAGAATGTAAAACATGAAGAGCAGGAGGATTTGGGACATGAAGAGCAGGAGGATGTGGGACATGAAGAGCAGGAGGAAGTGGGACATGAAGTGTAGGAGGAAGTGGGATATGAAGAGCAGGAGGATGTGGGATATGAAGAGCAGGAGGATGTGGGACATGAAGAGCAGGAGGATGTGGGATATGAACAGCAGGAGGTTGTGAGACATGAAGAGCAGGAGGATGTGGGAAATGAAGAGCAGGAGGATGTGGGATATGAACAGCAGGAGGTTGTGAGACATGAAGAGCAGGAGGATGTGGGAAATGAAGAGCAGGAGGATGTGGCACATAAAGTGTAGGAGGATGTAGGATGTGAAGATCAGGAGGAAGTGCAACATGAATTGTAGGAGGAAGTGGGAGGTGAAGAGCAGGGGAATAAGGGATATGATGTGCAGGAGGTTGTGGGACATGAAGAGCAGCAGGATGTGGGATATGAAGAGCAGGAGGTTGTGGGACATGAAAAGCAGGAGGATGTGGGATATGAAAAGCAGGAGGATGTGGGATATGAAGAGCAAGAGGATATGGAATATGAAGAGCAGGTGGATGTGGGACATGAAGAGCAGGAGCATGTGGGACATGAAGAGCAGGAGGATGAGGGACATGAAGTGTAGGAGGATGTGGGAGGTGAAGAGCAGGAGGATGTGCAACATGAAGTGTAGGAGGAAGTGGGAGGTGAAGAGCAGGAGAATGAGAGACATGAAGTGCAGGAGGATGTGGGACATGAAGAGCAGGAGGATGTGGGACATGAAGAGCAGGAGGATGTGGGACATGAAGAGCAGGAGGATGTGGGACATGAAGAGCAGGAGGATGTGGGACATGAAGATCAGGAGGATGTGGGACAGGAAGAGCAGGAGGATGTGGTACATGAAGAGCTAGAGGATCTGGGACATGAAGAGCAGGAGAATGTAAAACATGAATTGCAGGAGGTTGTGGGACATGTAGAGCAGGAGGATGTGAGACATGAAGAGCAGGGGAATGTGGGACATGAAGAGCAGGAGGATGTGGGAAATGAAGAGCAGGAGGATGTGGGACATGAAGAGCAGGAGGATGTGGGAAATGAAGAGCAGGAGGATGTGGGACATAAACTGCAGGAGGATGTGGGACATAAACTGTAGGAGGATGTGGGACATAAACTGTAGGAGGATGTGGGACATAAACTGTAGGAGGATGTGGGATGTGAAGATCAGGAAAATGTGCAACATGAATTGTAGGAGGAAGTGGGAGGTGAAGATCAGGAGAATAAGGGACATGATGTGCAGGAGGTTGGGGGACATGAAGAGCAGCAAGATGTAGGATATGAAGAGCAGGAGGTTGTGGGACATGAAAAGCAGGAGGATGAGGGATATGAAAAGCAGGAGGATGTGTGATATGAAGAGCAGGAGGTAGTGGGACATGAAAAGCAGGAGGATGAGGGATATGAAAAGCAGGAGGTTGTGGGATAGGAAGCGCAGGAGGATGTGGGACATGAAGAGCAGGAGGATGTGGGACATGAAGAGCTGGAGATTGTGAGACATGAAGAGCAGGAGGATGTGGGACATGAAATGTAGGAGGATGTGGGAGGTGAAGATCAGCAGAATGTGCAACATGAACTGTAGGAGGATGTGGGATATGAAGAGCAGGAGGATGAGGGACACAAAGAGCTGGGGAATGTGGGACATGAAGAGCTGGAGGATGTGGGACATGAAGAGCAGGAGGATGTAGGAGATAAGGAGCAGGAGGATAAGGGTTACGAAGCGCAGGAGGTTGTGGGATATGATGCGCAGGTGGGTGTGGGACATGAACAGAAGGAGGATGTGGGACATGAAGAGCAGGCGGATGTGGGATATGAAGAGCAGGAGGATGTGGGACATGAAGAGCAGGAGGATGTGGGACATGAAGAGCAGGAGGATGTGGGACATGAAGAGCAGGAGGATGTGGGACATGAAGAGCAGAAGGATGTCGGCCATGAAGAGCAGGAGAATGTGGGACATGAAGCGCTGGGGGATGTGAGACATGAAGAGCAGGAGCACATGGGAGATGAAGAGACGGTTGATTTGTGACATGAAGAGCAGGAGGATGTAGGAGATAAGGAGCAGGAGGATATGGGTTAGGAAGTGCAGGAGGTTTTGGGATATGATGCGCAGATGGGTGTGGGACATGAAGAGAAGGAGGATGTGGGACATGAAGAGCAAGTGGATGTGGGATATGAAGAGCAGGAGGATGTGTGATATGAACAGAAGGAGGATGTGGGACATGAAGTGTAGGAGGATGTGGGATGTGAAGATCAGGAGGATGTGCAACATGAAGTGTAGGAGGAAGTGGGAGGTGAAGAGCAGGAAAATGAGAGACATGATGAGCAGGAGGATGTGGGACATGAAGAGCAGGAGGATGTGGGACATGAAGAGCAGGAGGATGTGGGACATGAAGAGCAGGAGGATGTGGGACATGAAGAGCAGGAGGATGAGGGACATAAACTGTAGGAGGATGTGGGATGTGAAGATCAGGAGGATGAGCAACATGAATTGTAGGAGGAAGTGGGAGGTGATGAGCAGGAGAATAAGGAACATGATGTGCAGGAGGATGTGGGACATGAAGAGCAGCAGGATGTGGGATATGAAGAGCAGGAGGTAGTGGGACATGAAAAGCAGGAGGATGAGGGATATGAAAAGCAGGAGGATGTGGGATATGAAGAGCAAGAGGATTTGGAATATGAAGAGCAGGTGGATGTGGGACATGAAGAGCAGGAGCATGTGGGACATGAAGAGCAGGAGGATGTGGGACATGAAGAGCAGGAGGATGTGGGACATGAAGAGCTGGAGGATGTGGGACATGAAGAGCAGGAGGATGTAGGAGATAAGGAGCAGGAGGATATGGGTTAGGAAGCGCAGGGGGTTGTGGGATATGATGCGCAGATGGGTGTGGGACATGAAGGGAAGGAGGATGTGGGACATGAAAAGCAGGAGGATGTGGGACATGAAGAGCAGGCGGATGTGGGATATAAAGAGCAGGAGGATGTGGGATATGAAAAGTAGGTAGAATTGGGACATGAAGAGCAAGAGGATGTGCGATATCAAGTGCAGGAGGATGTGGGACATGAAGAGCAAGTGGTTGTGGGATATGAAGAGCAGTAGGATGTGGGATATGAAGAGAAGGTCGATTTGGGATAAAAATAGCAGGAGGATGCGGGATATGAACAGCAGGAGGATGTGGGATATGAAGAGCAGGAGTATGTGAGACATGAAGAGCAGGAGGAATTGGGAAATGAAGAGCAGGAGGATGTGGGAAATGAAGAGCAGGAGGATGTGGGAAATGAAGAGCAGGAGCATGTGGGATATGAAGAGCTGGATGTGGGATATGAAGAGTAGGAGTATGTGGCATGTGAAGAGCAGGAGGATGTGGGACAAGAAGAGCAGGAGGATGTGGGAAATGAAGAGCAGGAGATTGTGGGACATGAAGAGCAGGAGGATGTGGGACATGAAGAGCAGGAGGATGTGGGACATAAAGAGCAGGAGGATGTGGGACAGGAAGAGCAGGAGGATGTGGTACATGAAGAGCAGGAGGAATTGGGAAATGAAGAGGAGGAGGATGTGGGACATGAAGAGCAGGGGGTTGTGGGACAAAAAGAGCAGGAGGATGTGCCACATGAAGAGCAGGAGGATTTGGGACATGAAGAGCAAAGAGGATGTGGGATATGAAGATCAGCAGTATGTGGGATTTGAGGAGCAGGACGATGTGGGACATGAAGGGCAGGAGGATGTGGGATATGAAGAGAAGGAGGATGAGGAACATGAAGAGAATGTGGATTTTGGAAATGAATAGCAGATGGATGTGGGACATGAAGAGCAGGAGGATGGGGGACATGAAGAGCAGGAGGATGTGGGACATGAAGAGCAGGAGGATGTGGGACATGAAGAGCAGGAGGATGTGGGACAGGAAGAGCAGGAGGATGTGGGACATGAAGAGCTGGAGATTGTGAGACATGAAGAGCAGGAGGATGTGGGACATGAAATGTAGGAGGATGTGGGAGGTGAAGATCAGCAGAATGTGCAACATGAACTGTAGGAGGATGTGGGATATGAAGAGCAGGAGGATGAGGGACACAAAGAGCTGGGGAATGTGGGACATGAAGAGCTGGAGGATGTGGGACATGAAGAGCAGGAGGATGTAGGAGATAAGGAGCAGGAGGATAAGGGTTACGAAGCGCAGGAGGTTGTGGGATATGATGCGCAGGTGGGTGTGGGACATGAACAGAAGGAGGATGTGGGACATGAAGAGCAGGCGGATGTGGGATATGAAGAGCAGGAGGATGTGGGACATGAAGAGCAGGAGGATGTGGGACATGAAGAGCAGGAGGATGTGGGACATGAAGAGCAGGAGGATGTGGGACATGAAGAGCAGAAGGATGTCGGCCATGAAGAGCAGGAGAATGTGGGACATGAAGCGCTGGGGGATGTGAGACATGAAGAGCAGGAGCACATGGGAGATGAAGAGACGGTTGATTTGTGACATGAAGAGCAGGAGGATGTAGGAGATAAGGAGCAGGAGGATATGGGTTAGGAAGTGCAGGAGGTTTTGGGATATGATGCGCAGATGGGTGTGGGACATGAAGAGAAGGAGGATGTGGGACATGAAGAGCAAGTGGATGTGGGATATGAAGAGCAGGAGGATGTGTGATATGAACAGAAGGAGGATGTGGGACATGAAGTGTAGGAGGATGTGGGATGTGAAGATCAGGAGGATGTGCAACATGAAGTGTAGGAGGAAGTGGGAGGTGAAGAGCAGGAAAATGAGAGACATGATGAGCAGGAGGATGTGGGACATGAAGAGCAGGAGGATGTGGGACATGAAGAGCAGGAGGATGTGGGACATGAAGAGCAGGAGGATGTGGGACATGAAGAGCAGGAGGATGAGGGACATAAACTGTAGGAGGATGTGGGATGTGAAGATCAGGAGGATGAGCAACATGAATTGTAGGAGGAAGTGGGAGGTGATGAGCAGGAGAATAAGGAACATGATGTGCAGGAGGATGTGGGACATGAAGAGCAGCAGGATGTGGGATATGAAGAGCAGGAGGTAGTGGGACATGAAAAGCAGGAGGATGAGGGATATGAAAAGCAGGAGGATGTGGGATATGAAGAGCAAGAGGATTTGGAATATGAAGAGCAGGTGGATGTGGGACATGAAGAGCAGGAGCATGTGGGACATGAAGAGCAGGAGGATGTGGGACATGAAGAGCAGGAGGATGTGGGACATGAAGAGCTGGAGGATGTGGGACATGAAGAGCAGGAGGATGTAGGAGATAAGGAGCAGGAGGATATGGGTTAGGAAGCGCAGGGGGTTGTGGGATATGATGCGCAGATGGGTGTGGGACATGAAGGGAAGGAGGATGTGGGACATGAAAAGCAGGAGGATGTGGGACATGAAGAGCAGGCGGATGTGGGATATAAAGAGCAGGAGGATGTGGGATATGAAAAGTAGGTAGAATTGGGACATGAAGAGCAAGAGGATGTGCGATATCAAGTGCAGGAGGATGTGGGACATGAAGAGCAAGTGGTTGTGGGATATGAAGAGCAGTAGGATGTGGGATATGAAGAGAAGGTCGATTTGGGATAAAAATAGCAGGAGGATGCGGGATATGAACAGCAGGAGGATGTGGGATATGAAGAGCAGGAGTATGTGAGACATGAAGAGCAGGAGGAATTGGGAAATGAAGAGCAGGAGGATGTGGGAAATGAAGAGCAGGAGGATGTGGGAAATGAAGAGCAGGAGCATGTGGGATATGAAGAGCTGGATGTGGGATATGAAGAGTAGGAGTATGTGGCATGTGAAGAGCAGGAGGATGTGGGACAAGAAGAGCAGGAGGATGTGGGAAATGAAGAGCAGGAGATTGTGGGACATGAAGAGCAGGAGGATGTGGGACATGAAGAGCAGGAGGATGTGGGACATAAAGAGCAGGAGGATGTGGGACAGGAAGAGCAGGAGGATGTGGTACATGAAGAGCAGGAGCATGTGGGATATGAAGAGCTGGATGTGGGATATGAAGAGTAGGAGTATGTGGCATGTGAAGAGCAGGAGGATGTGGGACAAGAAGAGCAGGAGGATGTGGGAAATGAAGAGCAGGAGATTGTGGGACATGAAGAGCAGGAGGATGTGGGACATGAAGAGCAGGAGGATGTGGGACATAAAGAGCAGGAGGATGTGGGACAGGAAGAGCAGGAGGATGTGGTACATGAAGAGCAGGAGGAATTGGGAAATGAAGAGGAGGAGGATGTGGGACATGAAGAGCAGGGGGTTGTGGGACAAAAAGAGCAGGAGGATGTGCCACATGAAGAGCAGGAGGATTTGGGACATGAAGAGCAAAGAGGATGTGGGATATGAAGATCAGCAGTATGTGGGATTTGAGGAGCAGGACGATGTGGGACATGAAGGGCAGGAGGATGTGGGATATGAAGAGAAGGAGGATGAGGAACATGAAGAGAATGTGGATTTTGGAAATGAATAGCAGATGGATGTGGGACATGAAGAGCAGGAGGATGGGGGACATGAAGAGCAGGAGGATGTGGGACATGAAGAGCAGGAGGATGTGGGACATGAAGAGCAGGAGGATGTGGGACAGGAAGAGCAGGAGGATGTGGGACATGAAGAGCTGGAGATTGTGAGACATGAAGAGCAGGAGGATGTGGGACATGAAATGTAGGAGGATGTGGGAGGTGAAGATCAGCAGAATGTGCAACATGAACTGTAGGAGGATGTGGGATATGAAGAGCAGGAGGATGAGGGACACAAAGAGCTGGGGAATGTGGGACATGAAGAGCTGGAGGATGTGGGACATGAAGAGCAGGAGGATGTAGGAGATAAGGAGCAGGAGGATAAGGGTTACGAAGCGCAGGAGGTTGTGGGATATGATGCGCAGGTGGGTGTGGGACATGAACAGAAGGAGGATGTGGGACATGAAGAGCAGGCGGATGTGGGATATGAAGAGCAGGAGGATGTGGGACATGAAGAGCAGGAGGATGTGGGACATGAAGAGCAGGAGGATGTGGGACATGAAGAGCAGGAGGATGTGGGACATGAAGAGCAGAAGGATGTCGGCCATGAAGAGCAGGAGAATGTGGGACATGAAGCGCTGGGGGATGTGAGACATGAAGAGCAGGAGCACATGGGAGATGAAGAGACGGTTGATTTGTGACATGAAGAGCAGGAGGATGTAGGAGATAAGGAGCAGGAGGATATGGGTTAGGAAGTGCAGGAGGTTTTGGGATATGATGCGCAGATGGGTGTGGGACATGAAGAGAAGGAGGATGTGGGACATGAAGAGCAAGTGGATGTGGGATATGAAGAGCAGGAGGATGTGTGATATGAACAGAAGGAGGATGTGGGACATGAAGTGTAGGAGGATGTGGGATGTGAAGATCAGGAGGATGTGCAACATGAAGTGTAGGAGGAAGTGGGAGGTGAAGAGCAGGAAAATGAGAGACATGATGAGCAGGAGGATGTGGGACATGAAGAGCAGGAGGATGTGGGACATGAAGAGCAGGAGGATGTGGGACATGAAGAGCAGGAGGATGTGGGACATGAAGAGCAGGAGGATGAGGGACATAAACTGTAGGAGGATGTGGGATGTGAAGATCAGGAGGATGAGCAACATGAATTGTAGGAGGAAGTGGGAGGTGATGAGCAGGAGAATAAGGAACATGATGTGCAGGAGGATGTGGGACATGAAGAGCAGCAGGATGTGGGATATGAAGAGCAGGAGGTAGTGGGACATGAAAAGCAGGAGGATGAGGGATATGAAAAGCAGGAGGATGTGGGATATGAAGAGCAAGAGGATTTGGAATATGAAGAGCAGGTGGATGTGGGACATGAAGAGCAGGAGCATGTGGGACATGAAGAGCAGGAGGATGTGGGACATGAAGAGCAGGAGGATGTGGGACATGAAGAGCTGGAGGATGTGGGACATGAAGAGCAGGAGGATGTAGGAGATAAGGAGCAGGAGGATATGGGTTAGGAAGCGCAGGGGGTTGTGGGATATGATGCGCAGATGGGTGTGGGACATGAAGGGAAGGAGGATGTGGGACATGAAAAGCAGGAGGATGTGGGACATGAAGAGCAGGCGGATGTGGGATATAAAGAGCAGGAGGATGTGGGATATGAAAAGTAGGTAGAATTGGGACATGAAGAGCAAGAGGATGTGCGATATCAAGTGCAGGAGGATGTGGGACATGAAGAGCAAGTGGTTGTGGGATATGAAGAGCAGTAGGATGTGGGATATGAAGAGAAGGTCGATTTGGGATAAAAATAGCAGGAGGATGCGGGATATGAACAGCAGGAGGATGTGGGATATGAAGAGCAGGAGTATGTGAGACATGAAGAGCAGGAGGAATTGGGAAATGAAGAGCAGGAGGATGTGGGAAATGAAGAGCAGGAGGATGTGGGAAATGAAGAGCAGGAGCATGTGGGATATGAAGAGCTGGATGTGGGATATGAAGAGTAGGAGTATGTGGCATGTGAAGAGCAGGAGGATGTGGGACAAGAAGAGCAGGAGGATGTGGGAAATGAAGAGCAGGAGATTGTGGGACATGAAGAGCAGGAGGATGTGGGACATGAAGAGCAGGAGGATGTGGGACATAAAGAGCAGGAGGATGTGGGACAGGAAGAGCAGGAGGATGTGGTACATGAAGAGCAGGAGGAATTGGGAAATGAAGAGGAGGAGGATGTGGGACATGAAGAGCAGGGGGTTGTGGGACAAAAAGAGCAGGAGGATGTGCCACATGAAGAGCAGGAGGATTTGGGACATGAAGAGCAAAGAGGATGTGGGATATGAAGATCAGCAGTATGTGGGATTTGAGGAGCAGGACGATGTGGGACATGAAGGGCAGGAGGATGTGGGATATGAAGAGAAGGAGGATGAGGAACATGAAGAGAATGTGGATTTTGGAAATGAATAGCAGATGGATGTGGGACATGAAGAGCAGGAGGATGGGGGACATGAAGAGCAGGAGGATGTGGGACATGAAGAGCAGGAGGATGTGGGACATGAAGAGCAGGAGGATGTGGGACAGGAAGAGCAGGAGGATGTGGGACATGAAGAGCAGGAGGAATTGGGAAATGAAGAGGAGGAGGATGTGGGACATGAAGAGCAGGGGGATGTGGGATATGAAGAGCAGGAGGATGTGGGAGATGAAGAGCAGGAGGATGTGGGATATGAAGAGTAGGAGGATGTGGGATATGATATGCAGGAGGATGTGGGAAATGAAGAGCAGGAGCATGTGGGACATGAAGAGCTGGATGTGGGATATGAAGAGTAGGAGTATGTGGCATGTGAAGAGCAGGAGGATGTGAGACATGAAGAGCAGGAGGGTGTGGCACATGAAGAGCAGGAGAATGTGGGACAGGAAGAGCAGGAGGATGTGGCACATGAAGAGCAGGTGGATGTGGGATATGAACAGCAGGAGGTTGTGAGACATGAAGAGCAGGAGGATGTGGGAAATGAAGAGCAGGGGGATGTGGCAAATAAAGTGTAGGAGGATGTGGGATGTGAAGATCAGGAGGATGTGCAACTTGAAGTGAAGGAGGAAGTGGGAGGTGATGAGCAAGAGAATAAGGGAAATGATGTGCAGGATGTTGTGGGACATGAAGAACAGCAGGATGTGTGATATGAAGAGCAGGAGGTTGTGGGATATGAAAAGCAGGAGGATGTGGGATATGAAAAGCAGGAGGATGTGCGTTATGAAGAGCAAGAGGATGTGGAGTATGAAGAGCAGGTGGATGTGGGACATGAAGAGCAGGAGCATGTGGGATATGAAGAGCAGGAGGATGTGTGATATGAACAGCAGGAGGATGTGCGATATAAAGAGCAGGAGGATGTGGGATATGAAGAGCAGGTGGATGTGGAACATGACGAGCGATATGATATGGGACATGACGAGCAGGAGCATGTGGGACAGTAAGATCAGGAGGATGTGAGGTATGAAGAGCAGGGAGCTGTGGGATTTAAAGTGCAGGAGGATGTTGGACATGAAGAGCAGGAGGACGTGGGGCCTGAAGAGCAGGAGGACGTGGGGCCTGAAGAGCAGGAGGACGTGGGGCATGAAGTGCAGAAGGATGTGGGATATGAAGAGTAGGAGGATGTGGGATATAAAGAGCAGGAGGTTGTGCGATATGAAGAGCAGGAGGATGTGTGTTTTGAAGAGAAGTTAGATTTGGGACATGAAGAGCAGGAGGATAGAGGACATGAAGAGCAGGAGGATGTGCGATATGAAGAGCAGAAGGATGTGGGCCATGAAGATGAAGAGGTTGTGGGACATGAAGAGCAGGAGGATGTGTGACATGAAGTGTAGGAGTATGTGAGGCATGCAGAGCAGGAGGACGTGGGATATGAAGAGCTGGATGTGTGATATGAAGAGCAGGAGGATGTGGGACATCAAGAGAAGGAGGTTGTGGGACATGACGAGCAGGAGGATGTGAGGCAGGAAGAGCAGGAGGATGTGGGATATAAAGAGAAGGAGGATATGGCATATGAAGAGCAGGAGGATGTCGGAGATGTAGTGAAGGAGGATGTTGGAGGCGAAGAGCAGGAGCATGTGGGATATGAAGAGCAGGAGGATGTGGGACATGAAGAGCAGGAGGATGTGGGATATGAAGAGCAGGAGAATGTAAAACATGAATGGCAGGAGGATGTGGGATATGAAGAGCAGGAGGATGTGGGATATGAACAGTAGGAGGTTGTGAGACATGAAGAGCAGGAGAATGTGGGATATGAACAGTAGGAGGTTGTGAGACATGAAGAGCAGGAGAATGTGGGATATGAACAGTAGGAGGTTGTGAGACATGAAGAGCAGGAGGATGTGGGATATGAAGAGCAGGAGGAAGTGGGATATGAAGAGCAGGAGGATGTGGGAAATGAAGAGCAGGAGGATGTCGGACATAAAGCGTAGGAGGATGTGGGATGTGAAGATCAGGAGGATGAGCAACATGAATTGTAGGAGGAAGTGGGAGGAGAAGAGCAGGAGAATAAGGAACATGATGTGCAGGAGGTTGTGCGATATGAAGAGCAGGAGGTTGTGGGACATGAAAAGCAGGAGGATGAGGGATATGAAAAGCAGGAGGATGTGGGATATGAAGAGCAAGAGGATTTGGAATATGAAGAGCAGGAGGATGTGGGACATGAAGAGCAGGAGGATGTGGGATATGAAGAGCAGGAGGATGTAGGAGATAAGGAGCAGGAGGATATGGTTCAGGAAGCGCAGGAGGTTGTGGGATATGATGCGCAGGTGGGTGTGGGACATGAAGAGAAGGAGGATGTGGGACATGAAGAGCAGGAGGATGTGGGACATGAAGAGCAGGAGGAAGTGGGACATGAAGTGTAGGAGGAAGTGGGATATGAAGAGCAGGAGGATGTGGGATATGAAGAGCAGGAGGATGTGGGACATGAAGAGCAGGAGGATGTGGGATATGAACAGCAGGAGGTTGTGAGACATGAAGAGCAGGAGGATGTGGGAAATGAAGAGCAGGAGGATGTGGGATATGAACAGCAGGAGGTTGTGAGACATGAAGAGCAGGAGGATGTGGGAAATGAAGAGCAGGAGGATGTGGCACATAAAGTGTAGGAGGATGTAGGATGTGAAGATCAGGAGGAAGTGCAACATGAATTGTAGGAGGAAGTGGGAGGTGAAGAGCAGGGGAATAAGGGATATGATGTGCAGGAGGTTGTGGGACATGAAGAACAGCAGGATGTGGGATATGAAGAGCAGGAGGTTGTGGGACATGAAAAGCAGGAGGATGTGGGATATGAAAAGCAGGAGGATGTGGGATATGAAGAGCAAGAGGATATGGAATATGAAGAGCAGGTGGATGTGGGACATGAAGAGCAGGAGCATGTGGGACATGAAGAGCAGGAGGATGAGGGACATGAAGTGTAGGAGGATGTGGGAGGTGAAGAGCAGGAGGATGTGCAACATGAAGTGTAGGAGGAAGTGGGAGGTGAAGAGCAGGAGAATGAGAGACATGAAGAGCAGGGGAATGTGGGACATGAAGAGCAGGAGGATGTGGGAAATGAAGAGCAGGAGGATGTGGGAAATGAAGAGCAGGAGGATGTGGGACATAAACTGCAGGAGGATGTGGGACATAAACTGTAGGAGGATGTGGGACATAAACTGTAGGAGGATGTGGGACATAAACTGTAGGAGGATGTGGGATGTGAAGATCAGGAAAATGTGCAACATGAATTGTAGGAGGAAGTGGGAGGTGAAGATCAGGAGAATAAGGGACATGATGTGCAGGAGGTTGGGGGACATGAAGAGCAGCAAGATGTAGGATATGAAGAGCAGGAGGTTGTGGGACATGAAAAGCAGGAGGATGAGGGATATGAAAAGCAGGAGGATGTGGGATATGAAGAGCAGGAGGATGTGTGATATGAAGAGCAGGAGGATGTGGGACATGAAGAGCAGGAGGATGTGGGAAATGAAGAGCAGGAGGATGTGGGACATAAAGCGTAGGAGGATGTGGGATGTGAAGATCAGGAGGATGAGCAACATGAATTGTAGGAGGAAGTGGGAGGAGAAGAGCAGGAGAATAAGGAACATGATGTGCAGGAGGTTGTGCGATATGAAGAGCAGGAGGTTGTGGGACATGAACAGTAGGAGGTTGTGAGACATGAAGAGAAGGAGAATGTGGGATATGAACAGTAGGAGGTTGTGAGACATGAAGAGCAGGAGAATGTGGGATATGAACAGTAGGAGGTTGTGAGACATGAAGAGCAGGAGGATGAGGGATATGAAAAGCAGGAGGATGTGGGATATGAAAAGCAGGAGGATTTGGAATATGAAGAGCAGGAGGATGTGGGACATGAAGAGCAGGAGGATGTGGGATATGAAGAGCAGGAGGATGTAGGAGATAAGGAGCAGGAGGATATGGTTCAGGAAGCGCAGGATGTTGTGGGATATGATGCGCAGGTGGGTGTGGGACATGAAGAGAAGGAGGATGTGGGACATGAAGAGCAGGAGGATGTGGGACATGAAGAGCAGGAGGAAGTGGGACATGAAGTGTAGGAGGAAGTGGGATATGAAGAGCAGGAGGATGTGGGATATGAAGAGCAGGAGGATGTGGGACATGAAGAGCAGGAGGATGTGGGATATGAACAGCAGGAGGTTGTGAGACATGAAGAGCAGGAGGATGTGGGAAATGAAGAGCAGGAGGATGTGGGATATGAACAGCAGGAGGTTGTGAGACATGAAGAGCAGGAGGATGTGGGAAATGAAGAGCAGGAGGATGTGGCACATAAAGTGTAGGAGGATGTAGGATGTGAAGATCAGGAGGAAGTGCAACATGAATTGTAGGAGGAAGTGGGAGGTGAAGAGCAGGGGAATAAGGGATATGATGTGCAGGAGGTTGTGGGACATGAAGAGCAGCAGGATGTGGGATATGAAGAGCAGGAGGTTGTGGGACATGAAAAGCAGGAGGATGTGGGATATGAAAAGCAGGAGGATGTGGGATATGAAGAGCAAGAGGATATGGAATATGAAGAGCAGGTGGATGTGGGACATGAAGAGCAGGAGCATGTGGGACATGAAGAGCAGGAGGATGAGGGACATGAAGTGTAGGAGGATGTGGGAGGTGAAGAGCAGGAGGATGTGCAACATGAAGTGTAGGAGGAAGTGGGAGGTGAAGAGCAGGAGAATGAGAGACATGAAGAGCAGGGGAATGTGGGACATGAAGAGCAGGAGGATGTGGGAAATGAAGAGCAGGAGGATGTGGGACATGAAGAGCAGGAGGATGTGGGAAATGAAGATCAGGAGGATGTGGGACATAAACTGCAGGAGGATGTGGGACATAAACTGTAGGAGGATGTGGGACATAAACTGTAGGAGGATGTGGGACATAAACTGTAGGAGGATGTGGGATGTGAAGATCAGGAAAATGTGCAACATGAATTGTAGGAGGAAGTGGGAGGTGAAGATCAGGAGAATAAGGGACATGATGTGCAGGAGGTTGGGGGACATGAAGAGCAGCAAGATGTAGGATATGAAGAGCAGGAGGTTGTGGGACATGAAAAGCAGGAGGATGAGGGATATGAAAAGCAGGAGGATATGGGATATGAAGAGCAGGAGGATGTGTGATATGAAGAGCAGGAGGATGTGGGACATGAAGAGCAGGAGGATGTGGGAAATGAAGAGCAGGAGGATGTGGGACATGAAGAGCAGGAGGATGTGGGACATAAACTGTAGGAGGATGTGGGACATAAACTGTAGGAGGATGTGGGACATAAACTGTAGGAGGATGTGGGATGTGAAGATCAGGAAAATGTGCAACATGAATTGTAGGAGGAAGTGGGAGGTGAAGATCAGGAGAATAAGGGACATGATGTGCAGGAGGTTGGGGGACATGAAGAGCAGCAAGATGTAGGATATGAAGAGCAGGAGGTTGTGGGACATGAAAAGCAGGAGGATGAGGGATATGAAAAGCAGGAGGATGTGGGATATGAAGAGCAGGAGGATGTGTGATATGAAGAGCAGGAGGTAGTGGGACATGAAAAGCAGGAGGATGAGGGATATGAAAAGCAGGAGGTTGTGGGATAGGAAGCGCAGGAGGATGTGGGACATGAAGAGCAGGAGGATGTGGGACATGAAGAGCTGGAGATTGTGAGACATGAAGAGCAGGAGGATGTGGGACATGAAATGTAGGAGGATGTGGGAGGTGAAGATCAGCAGAATGTGCAACATGAACTGTAGGAGGATGTGGGATATGAAGAGCAGGAGGATGAGGGACACAAAGAGCTGGGGAATGTGGGACATGAAGAGCTGGAGGATGTGGGACATGAAGAGCAGGAGGATGTAGGAGATAAGGAGCAGGAGGATAAGGGTTACGAAGCGCAGGAGGTTGTGGGATATGATGCGCAGGTGGGTGTGGGACATGAACAGAAGGAGGATGTGGGACATGAAGAGCAGGCGGATGTGGGATATGAAGAGCAGGAGGATGTGGGACATGAAGAGCAGGAGGATGTGGGACATGAAGAGCAGGAGGATGTGGGACATGAAGAGCAGGAGGATGTGGGACATGAAGAGCAGGAGGATGTGGGACATGAAGAGCAGAAGGATGTCGGCCATGAAGAGCAGGAGAATGTGGGACATGAAGCGCTGGGGGATGTGAGACATGAAGAGCAGGAGCACATGGGAGATGAAGAGACGGTTGATTTGTGACATGAAGAGCAGGAGGATGTAGGAGATAAGGAGCAGGAGGATATGGGTTAGGAAGTGCAGGAGGTTTTGGGATATGATGCGCAGATGGGTGTGGGACATGAAGAGAAGGAGGATGTGGGACATGAAGAGCAAGTGGATGTGGGATATGAAGAGCAGGAGGATGTGTGATATGAACAGAAGGAGGATGTGGGACATGAAGTGTAGGAGGATGTGGGATGTGAAGATCAGGAGGATGTGCAACATGAAGTGTAGGAGGAAGTGGGAGGTGAAGAGCAGGAAAATGAGAGACATGATGAGCAGGAGGATGTGGGACATGAAGAGCAGGAGGATGTGGGACATGAAGAGCAGGAGGATGAGGGACATAAACTGTAGGAGGATGTGGGATGTGAAGATCAGGAGGATGAGCAACATGAATTGTAGGAGGAAGTGGGAGGTGATGAGCAGGAGAATAAGGAACATGATGTGCAGGAGGATGTGGGACATGAAGAGCAGCAGGATGTGGGATATGAAGAGCAGGAGGTAGTGGGACATGAAAAGCAGGAGGATGAGGGATATGAAAAGCAGGAGGATGTGGGATATGAAGAGCAAGAGGATTTGGAATATGAAGAGCAGGTGGATGTGGGACATGAAGAGCAGGAGCATGTGGGACATGAAGAGCAGGAGGATGTGGGACATGAAGAGCAGGAGGATGTGGGACATGAAGAGCTGGAGGATGTGGGACATGAAGAGCAGGAGGATGTAGGAGATAAGGAGCAGGAGGATATGGGTTAGGAAGCGCAGGGGGTTGTGGGATATGATGCGCAGATGGGTGTGGGACATGAAGGGAAGGAGGATGTGGGACATGAAAAGCAGGAGGATGTGGGACATGAAAAGCAGGCGGATGTGGGATATAAAGAGCAGGAGGATGTGGGATATGAAAAGTAGGTAGAATTGGGACATGAAGAACAAGAGGATGTGCGATATCAAGTGCAGGAGGATGTGGGACATGAAGAGCAAGTGGTTGTGGGATATGAAGAGCAGTAGGATGTGGGATATGAAGAGAAGGTCGATTTGGGATAAAAATAGCAGGAGGATGCGGGATATGAACAGCAGGAGGATGTGGGATATGAAGAGCAGGAGTATGTGAGACATGAAGAGCAGGAGGAATTGGGAAATGAAGAGCAGGAGGATGTGGGAAATGAAGAGCAGGAGGATGTGGGAAATGAAGAGCAGGAGCATGTGGGATATGAAGAGCTGGATGTGGGATATGAAGAGTAGGAGTATGTGGCATGTGAAGAGCAGGAGGATGTGGGACAAGAAGAGCAGGAGGATGTGGGAAATGAAGAGCAGGAGATTGTGGGACATGAAGAGCAGGAGGATGTGGGACATGAAGAGCAGGAGGATGTGGGACATGAAGAGCAGGAGGATGTGGGACAGGAAGAGCAGGAGGATGTGGTACATGAAGAGCAGGAGGAATTGGGAAATGAAGAGGAGGAGGATGTGGGACATGAAGAGCAGGGGGTTGTGGGACAAAAAGAGCAGGAGGATGTGCCACATGAAGAGCAGGAGGATTTGGGACATGAAGAGCAAAGAGGATGTGGGATATGAAGATCAGCAGTATGTGGGATTTGAGGAGCAGGACGATGTGGGACATGAAGGGCAGGAGGATGTGGGATATGAAGAGAAGGAGGATGAGGAACATGAAGAGAATGTGGATTTTGGAAATGAATAGCAGATGGATGTGGGACATGAAGAGCAGGAGGATGGGGGACATGAAGAGCAGGAGGATGTGGGACATGAAGAGCAGGAGGATGTGGGACATGAAGAGCAGGAGGATGTGGGACAGGAAGAGCAGGAGGATGTGGGACATGAAGAGCAGGAGGAATTGGGAAATGAAGAGGAGGAGGATGTGGGACATGAAGAGCAGGGGGATGTGGGATATGAAGAGCAGGAGGATGTGGGAGATGAAGAGCAGGAGGATGTGGGATATGAAGAGTAGGAGGATGTGGGATATGAAGAGCAGGAGGATGTGGGAAATGAAGAGCAGGAGCATGTGGGACATGAAGAGCTGGATGTGGGATATGAAGAGTAGGAGTATGTGGCATGTGAAGAGCAGGAGGATGTGGGACATGAAGAGCAGGAGGGTGTGGCACATGAAGAGCAGGAGAATGTGGGACAGGAAGAGCAGGAGGATGTGGCACATGAAGAGCAGGTGGATGTGGGATATGAACAGCAGGAGGTTGTGAGACATGAAGAGCAGGAGGATGTGGGAAATGAAGAGCAGGGGGATGTGGCAAATAAAGTGTAGGAGGATGTGGGATGTGAAGATCAGGAGGATGTGCAACTTGAAGTGAAGGAGGAAGTGGGAGGTGATGAGCAAGAGAACAAGGGAAATGATGTGCAGGATGTTGTGGGACATGAAGAACAGCAGGATGTGTGATATGAAGAGCAGGAGGTTGTGGGATATGAAAAGCAGGAGGATGTGGGATATGAAAAGCAGGAGGATGTGCGTTATGAAGAGCAAGAGGATGTGGAGTATGAAGAGCAGGTGGATGTGGGACATGAAGAGCAGGAGCATGTGGGATATGAAGAGCAGGAGGATGTGTGATATGAACAGCAGGAGGATGTGCGATATAAAGAGCAGGAGGATGTGGGATATGAAGAGCAGGTGGATGTGGAACATGACGAGCGATATGATATGGGACATGACGAGCAGGAGCATGTGGGACAGTAAGATCAGGAGGATGTGAGGTATGAAGAGCAGGGAGCTGTGGGATTTAAAGTGCAGGAGGATGTTGGACATGAAGAGCAGGAGGACGTGGGGCCTGAAGAGCAGGAGGACGTGGGGCCTGAAGAGCAGGAGGACGTGGGGCATGAAGTGCAGAAGGATGTGGGATATGAAGAGTAGGAGGATGTGGGATATAAAGAGCAGGAGGTTGTGCGATATGAAGAGCAGGAGGATGTGTGTTTTGAAGAGAAGTTAGATTTGGGACATGAAGAGCAGGAGGATAGAGGACATGAAGAGCAGGAGGATGTGCGATATGAAGAGCAGAAGGATGTGGGCCATGAAGATGAAGAGGTTGTGGGACATGAAGAGCAGGAGGATGTGTGACATGAAGTGTAGGAGTATGTGAGGCATGCAGAGCAGGAGGACGTGGGATATGAAGAGCTGGATGTGTGATATGAAGAGCAGGAGGATGTGGGACATCAAGAGAAGGAGGTTGTGGGACATGACGAGCAGGAGGATGTGAGGCAGGAAGAGCAGGAGGATGTGGGATATAAAGAGAAGGAGGATATGGCATATGAAGAGCAGGAGGATGTCGGAGATGTAGTGAAGGAGGATGTTGGAGGCGAAGAGCAGGAGCATGTGGGATATGAAGAGCAGGAGGATGTGGGACATGAAGAGCAGGAGGATGTGGGATATGAAGAGCAGGAGAATGTAAAACATGAATGGCAGGAGGATGTGGGATATGAAGAGCAGGAGGATGTGGGATATGAACAGTAGGAGGTTGTGAGACATGAAGAGCAGGAGAATGTGGGATATGAACAGTAGGAGGTTGTGAGACATGAAGAGCAGGAGAATGTGGGATATGAACAGTAGGAGGTTGTGAGACATGAAGAGCAGGAGGATGTGGGATATGAAGAGCAGGAGGATGTGGGATATGAAGAGCAGGAGGATGTGGGAAATGAAGAGCAGGAGGATGTCGGACATAAAGCGTAGGAGGATGTGGGATGTGAAGATCAGGAGGATGAGCAACATGAATTGTAGGAGGAAGTGGGAGGAGAAGAGCAGGAGAATAAGGAACATGATGTGCAGGAGGTTGTGCGATATGAAGAGCAGGAGGTTGTGGGATATGAAGAGCAGGAGGTTGTGGGACATGAAAAGCAGGAGGATGAGGGATATGAAAAGCAGGAGGATGTGGGATATGAAGAGCAAGAGGATTTGGAATATGAAGAGCAGGAGGATGTGGGACATGAAGAGCAGGAGGATGTGGGATATGAAGAGCAGGAGGATGTAGGAGATAAGGAGCAGGAGGATATGGTTCAGGAAGCGCAGGAGGTTGTGGGATATGATGCGCAGGTGGGTGTGGGACATGAAGAGAAGGAGGATGTGGGACATGAAGAGCAGGAGGATGTGGGACATGAAGAGCAGGAGGATGTGGGACATGAAGAGCAGGAGGATGTGGGATATGAAAAGTAGGTAGAATTGCGACATGAAGAGCAGGGGGATGTGCGATATGAAATGCAGGAGGATGTGGGACATGAAGAGCAAGTGGTTGTGGGATATGAAGAGCAGTAGGATATGGGATATGAAGAGAAGGTCGATTTGGGATAAAAATAGCAGGAGGATGTGGGATATGAACAGCAGGAGGATGTGGGATATGAAGAGCAGGAGTATGTGAGACATGAAGAGCAGGAGGAATTGGGAAATGAAGAGGAGGAGGATGTGGGACATGAAGAGCACGGGGATGTGGGATATGAAGAGCAGGAGGATGTGGGAAATGAAGAGCAGGAGGATGTGGGAAATGAAGAGCAGGAGCATGTGGGATATGAAGAGCTGGATGTGGGATATGAAGAGCAGGAGTATGTGGCATGTGAAGAGGAGGAGGATGTAGGACAAGAAGAGCAGGAGGATGTGGGAAATGAAGAGCAGGAGATTGTGAGCCATGAAGAGCAGGAGTTTGTGGGATATGAAGAGGAGGAGGATGTGGGATATGAAGAGCAGTAGGATGTGGGAGAAGATCTGCAGGGGGTTGTGAAACAAAAAGAGCAGGAGGATGTGCCACATGAAGAGCAGGAGGATTTGGGACATGAAGAGCAAAGAGGATGTGGGATATGAAGATCAGCAGTATGTGGGATTTGAAGAGCAGGAGGATGAGGGACATGAAGAGAAGGTGGATTTGGGAAATGAAGAGCAGGAGAATGTGGGACATGAAGAGCAGGAGGTTGTGGGATATGAAGAGCAGGAGGATGTGGGACATGAAGAGCAGGAGGATGTGGGATATGAAGAGCAGGAGGATGTCGGCCATGAAGAGGAGGAGGAAGTGGGAGGTGAAGAGAAGGAGAATGAGAGACATGATGTGCAGGAGAATGTCGGACATGAAGAGCAGGAGGATGTGCGATATGAAGAGCAGGAGGATGTGGGACAGGAAGAGCAGGAGGATGTGGGACATGAAGAGCAGGAGGAATTGGGAAATGAAGAGGAGGAGGATGTGGGACATGTAGAGCAGGGGGATGTGGGATATGAAGAGCAGGAAGATGTGGGAGATGAAGAGCAGGAGGATGTGGGATATGAAGAGCAGGAGGATGTGGGAAATGAAGAGCAGGAGGATGTGGGACATGAAGAGCAGGAGGATGTGGCACATGAAAACCAGCAGGATGTGGGACAGGAAGAGCAGGAGGATGTGGCACATGAAGAGCAGGTGGATGTGGGATATGAACAGCAGGAGGTTGAGAGACATGAAGAGCAGGAGGATGTGGCACATAAAGTGTAGGAGGATGTGGGATGTGAAGATCAGGAGGATGTGCAACTTGAATTGAAGGAGGAAGTGGGAGGTGAAGAGCAGGAGAATAAGGGAAATGACGTGCAGGATGTTGTGGGACATGAAGAACAGCAGGATGTGTGATATGAAGAGAAGGAGGTTGTGGGATATGAAAAGCAGGAGGATGTGGGATATGAAAAGCAGGAGGATGTGGGATATGAAGAGCAAGAGGATTTGGAGTATGAAGAGCAGGTGGATGTGGGACATGAAGAGCAGGAGGATGTGTGATATGAAGAGCAGGTGGATGTGGAACATGACGAGCGATATGATATGGGACATGACGAGCAGGAGCATGTGGGAGAGTAAGATCACGAGGATGTGAGGTATGAAGAGCAGGAAGATGTGGGATTTAAAGTGCAGGAGGATGTTGGACATGAAGAGCAGGAGGACGTGGGGCCTGAAGAGCAGGAAGAGTGGGACATGAAGTGCAGAATGATGTGGGATATAAAGAGCAGGAGGTTGTGCGATATGAAGAGCAGGAGGATGTGTGTTTGAAGATAAGTTAGATTTGGGACATGAAGAGCAGGAGGAGAGACGACATGAAGAGCAGAAGGATGTGGGCCATGAAGATGAAGAGGTTGTGGGACATGAAGAGCAGGAGGATGTGTGACATGAAGTGTAGGAGTATGTGAGGCATGCAGAGCAGGAGGACGTGGGATATGAAGAGCAGGAGGATGTGGAACATGAAGAGAAGGAGGTTGTGGGACATGACGAGCAGGAGGATGTGGGACATGACGAGCAGGAGGATGTGGGACATGAAGAGCAGCAGGATGTGGGATATGAAGAGCACAAGGATGTGGGACATGAAGAGCAGGAGGATGTGGGACTTGAAGAGCAGGAGGATGTGGGATATGAAGAGAAGGAGGATGTCGGAGATGTAGTGTAGGAGGATGTGGGAGGCGAAGAGCAGGAGGATGTGGGACATGAAGAGCAGCAGGATGTGGGACATGAAGAGCAAGAGGATGTGGCACATGAAGAGCAGGAGAATGTGGGATATGAACAGCAGGAGCACGTGGGAGATGAAGAGATGGTTGATTTGTGACATGAAGAGCAGGAGGATGTAGGAGATAAGGAGCAGGAGGATATGGGTTAGGAAGCGCAGGAAGTTGTGGGATATGATGCGCAGGTGGGTGTGGGACATGAAGAGCAGGAGGATGTGGGATATGAAGAGCAGGAGGATGTGGGAAATGAAGAGCAGGAGCATGTGCCACATGAGGAGCTGGATGTGGGATATGAAGAGTAGGAGTATGTGGCATGTGAAGAGCAGGAGGATGTGGGACATGAAGAGAAGGAGGATGTGGCACATGAAGACCAGCAGGATGTGGGACAGGAAGAGCAGGAGGATGTGGCAAATGAAGAGCAGGTGGATGTGGGATATGAACAGCAGGAGGTTGTGAGACATGAAGAGCAGGAGGATGTGGCAAATGAAGAGCAGGAGGATGTGGCACATAAAGTGTAGGAGGATGTGGGATGTGAAGATCAGGAGGATGTGCAACTTGAGGTGAAGGAGGAAGTGGGAGGTGAAGAGCAGGAGAATAAGGGAAATGATGTGCAGGATGTTGTGGGACATGAAGAGCAGCAGGATGTGTGATATGAAGAGCAGGAAGTTGTGGGATATGAAAAGCAGGATGATGTGGGATATGAAAAGCAGGAGGATGTGGGATATGAAGAGCAAGAGGATTTGGAGTATGAAGAGCAGGTGGATGTGGGACATGAAGAGCAGGAGCATGTGGGATATGAAGAGCAGGAGGATGTGTGATATGAAGAGCAGGAGGATGTGCGATATAAAGAGCAGGAGGATGTGGGATATGAAGAGCAGGTGGATATGGAACATGACGAGCGATATGATATGGGACATGACGAGCAGGAGCATGTGGGACAGTAAGATCAGGAGGATGTGAGGCATGAAGATCAGGGAGATGTGGGATTTGAAGTGCAGGAGGATGTTGGACATGAAGAGCAGGAGGACGTGGGGCATGAAGAGCAGGAAGATGTGGGACATGAAGTGCAGAAGGATGTGGGATATGAAGAGTAGGAGGATGTGGGATATAAAGAGCAGGAGGTTGTGCGATATGAAGAGCAGGAGGATGTGTGTTTTGAAGAGAAGTTAGATTTGGGACATGAAGAGGAGGAGGATAGAGGACATGAAGAGCAGGAGGATGTGCGATATGAAGAGCAGAAGGATGTGGGCCATGAAGATGAAGAGGTTGTGGGACATGAAGAGCAGGAGGATGTGTGACATGACGTGTAGGAGTATGTGAGGCATGCAGAGCAGGAGGACGTGGGATATGAAGAGCAGGCGGATGTGTGATATGAAGAGCAGGAGGATGTGAGGCATGAAGAGCAGGAGGATGTGGGACTTGAAGAGCAGGAGGATGTGGGATATGAAGAGAAGGAGGATGTGGGATATAAAGAGCATGAGGATGTCGGAGATGTAGTGTAGGAGGATGTGGGAGATGAAGAGCAGGAGGAAGAGGGATATGAAGGGCAGGAGGATGTGGAACATGAAGAGCAGAAGGATGTGGGATCTGAAGAGCAGGAGAATGTAAAACATGAATGGCAGGAGGATGTGGGATATGAAGAGCAGGAGGATGTGGGATATGAACAGTAGGAGGTTGTGAGACATGAAGAGCAGGAGAATGTGGGATATGAACAGTAGGAGGTTGTGAGACATGAAGAGCAGGAGAATGTGGGATATGAACAGTAGGAGGTTGTGAGACATGAAGAGCAGGAGGATGTGGGATATGAAGAGCAGGAGGATGTGGGATATGAAGAGCAGGAGGATGTGGGAAATGAAGAGCAGGAGGATGTCGGACATAAAGCGTAGGAGGATGTGGGATGTGAAGATCAGGAGGATGAGCAACATGAATTGTAGGAGGAAGTGGGAGGAGAAGAGCAGGAGAATAAGGAACATGATGTGCAGGAGGTTGTGCGATATGAAGAGCAGGAGGTTGTGGGATATGAAGAGCAGGAGGTTGTGGGACATGAAAAGCAGGAGGATGAGGGATATGAAAAGCAGGAGGATGTGGGATATGAAGAGCAAGAGGATTTGGAATATGAAGAGCAGGAGGATGTGGGACATGAAGAGCAGGAGGATGTGGGATATGAAGAGCAGGAGGATGTAGGAGATAAGGAGCAGGAGGATATGGTTCAGGAAGCGCAGGAGGTTGTGGGATATGATGCGCAGGTGGGTGTGGGACATGAAGAGAAGGAGGATGTGGGACATGAAGAGCAGGAGGATGTGGGACATGAAGAGCAGGAGGATGTGGGACATGAAGAGCAGGAGGATGTGGGATATGAAAAGTAGGTAGAATTGCGACATGAAGAGCAGGGGGATGTGCGATATGAAATGCAGGAGGATGTGGGACATGAAGAGCAAGTGGTTGTGGGATATGAAGAGCAGTAGGATATGGGATATGAAGAGAAGGTCGATTTGGGATAAAAATAGCAGGAGGATGTGGGATATGAACAGCAGGAGGATGTGGGATATGAAGAGCAGGAGTATGTGAGACATGAAGAGCAGGAGGAATTGGGAAATGAAGAGGAGGAGGATGTGGGACATGAAGAGCACGGGGATGTGGGATATGAAGAGCAGGAGGATGTGGGAAATGAAGAGCAGGAGGATGTGGGAAATGAAGAGCAGGAGCATGTGGGATATGAAGAGCTGGATGTGGGATATGAAGAGCAGGAGTATGTGGCATGTGAAGAGGAGGAGGATGTAGGACAAGAAGAGCAGGAGGATGTGGGAAATGAAGAGCAGGAGATTGTGAGCCATGAAGAGCAGGAGTTTGTGGGATATGAAGAGGAGGAGGATGTGGGATATGAAGAGCAGTAGGATGTGGGAGAAGATCTGCAGGGGGTTGTGAAACAAAAAGAGCAGGAGGATGTGCCACATGAAGAGCAGGAGGATTTGGGACATGAAGAGCAAAGAGGATGTGGGATATGAAGATCAGCAGTATGTGGGATTTGAAGAGCAGGAGGATGAGGGACATGAAGAGAAGGTGGATTTGGGAAATGAAGAGCAGGAGAATGTGGGACATGAAGAGCAGGAGGATGTGGGATATGAAGAGCAGGAGGATGTGGGACATGAAGAGCAGGAGGATGTGGGATATGAAGAGCAGGAGGATGTCGGCCATGAAGAGGAGGAGGAAGTGGGAGGTGAAGAGAAGGAGAATGAGAGACATGATGTGCAGGAGAATGTCGGACATGAAGAGCAGGAGGATGTGCGATATGAAGAGCAGGAGGATGTGGGACAGGAAGAGCAGGAGGATGTGGGACATGAAGAGCAGGAGGAATTGGGAAATGAAGAGGAGGAGGATGTGGGACATGTAGAGCAGGGGGATGTGGGATATGAAGAGCAGGAAGATGTGGGAGATGAAGAGCAGGAGGATGTGGGATATGAAGAGCAGGAGGATGTGGGAAATGAAGAGCAGGAGGATGTGGGACATGAAGAGCAGGAGGATGTGGCACATGAAAACCAGCAGGATGTGGGACAGGAAGAGCAGGAGGATGTGGCACATGAAGAGCAGGTGGATGTGGGATATGAACAGCAGGAGGTTGAGAGACATGAAGAGCAGGAGGATGTGGCACATAAAGTGTAGGAGGATGTGGGATGTGAAGATCAGGAGGATGTGCAACTTGAATTGAAGGAGGAAGTGGGAGGTGAAGAGCAGGAGAATAAGGGAAATGACGTGCAGGATGTTGTGGGACATGAAGAACAGCAGGATGTGTGATATGAAGAGAAGGAGGTTGTGGGATATGAAAAGCAGGAGGATGTGGGATATGAAAAGCAGGAGGATGTGGGATATGAAGAGCAAGAGGATTTGGAGTATGAAGAGCAGGTGGATGTGGGACATGAAGAGCAGGAGGATGTGTGATATGAAGAGCAGGTGGATGTGGAACATGACGAGCGATATGATATGGGACATGACGAGCAGGAGCATGTGGGAGAGTAAGATCACGAGGATGTGAGGTATGAAGAGCAGGAAGATGTGGGATTTAAAGTGCAGGAGGATGTTGGACATGAAGAGCAGGAGGACGTGGGGCCTGAAGAGCAGGAAGAGTGGGACATGAAGTGCAGAATGATGTGGGATATAAAGAGCAGGAGGTTGTGCGATATGAAGAGCAGGAGGATGTGTGTTTGAAGATAAGTTAGATTTGGGACATGAAGAGCAGGAGGAGAGACGACATGAAGAGCAGAAGGATGTGGGCCATGAAGATGAAGAGGTTGTGGGACATGAAGAGCAGGAGGATGTGTGACATGAAGTGTAGGAGTATGTGAGGCATGCAGAGCAGGAGGACGTGGGATATGAAGAGCAGGAGGATGTGGAACATGAAGAGAAGGAGGTTGTGGGACATGACGAGCAGGAGGATGTGGGACATGACGAGCAGGAGGATGTGGGACATGAAGAGCAGCAGGATGTGGGATATGAAGAGCACAAGGATGTGGGACATGAAGAGCAGGAGGATGTGGGACTTGAAGAGCAGGAGGATGTGGGATATGAAGAGAAGGAGGATGTCGGAGATGTAGTGTAGGAGGATGTGGGAGGCGAAGAGCAGGAGGATGTGGGACATGAAGAGCAGCAGGATGTGGGACATGAAGAGCAAGAGGATGTGGCACATGAAGAGCAGGAGAATGTGGGATATGAACAGCAGGAGCACGTGGGAGATGAAGAGATGGTTGATTTGTGACATGAAGAGCAGGAGGATGTAGGAGATAAGGAGCAGGAGGATATGGGTTAGGAAGCGCAGGAAGTTGTGGGATATGATGCGCAGGTGGGTGTGGGACATGAAGAGCAGGAGGATGTGGGATATGAAGAGCAGGAGGATGTGGGAAATGAAGAGCAGGAGCATGTGCCACATGAGGAGCTGGATGTGGGATATGAAGAGTAGGAGTATGTGGCATGTGAAGAGCAGGAGGATGTGGGACATGAAGAGAAGGAGGATGTGGCACATGAAGACCAGCAGGATGTGGGACAGGAAGAGCAGGAGGATGTGGCAAATGAAGAGCAGGTGGATGTGGGATATGAACAGCAGGAGGTTGTGAGACATGAAGAGCAGGAGGATGTGGCAAATGAAGAGCAGGAGGATGTGGCACATAAAGTGTAGGAGGATGTGGGATGTGAAGATCAGGAGGATGTGCAACTTGAGGTGAAGGAGGAAGTGGGAGGTGAAGAGCAGGAGAATAAGGGAAATGATGTGCAGGATGTTGTGGGACATGAAGAGCAGCAGGATGTGTGATATGAAGAGCAGGAAGTTGTGGGATATGAAAAGCAGGATGATGTGGGATATGAAAAGCAGGAGGATGTGGGATATGAAGAGCAAGAGGATTTGGAGTATGAAGAGCAGGTGGATGTGGGACATGAAGAGCAGGAGCATGTGGGATATGAAGAGCAGGAGGATGTGTGATATGAAGAGCAGGAGGATGTGTGATATAAAGAGCAGGAGGATGTGGGATATGAAGAGCAGGTGGATATGGAACATGACGAGCGATATGATATGGGACATGACGAGCAGGAGCATGTGGGACAGTAAGATCAGGAGGATGTGAGGCATGAAGATCAGGGAGATGTGGGATTTGAAGTGCAGGAGGATGTTGGACATGAAGAGCAGGAGGACGTGGGGCATGAAGAGCAGGAAGATGTGGGACATGAAGTGCAGAAGGATGTGGGATATGAAGAGTAGGAGGATGTGGGATATAAAGAGCAGGAGGTTGTGCGATATGAAGAGCAGGAGGATGTGTGTTTTGAAGAGAAGTTAGATTTGGGACATGAAGAGGAGGAGGATAGAGGACATGAAGAGCAGGAGGATGTGCGATATGAAGAGCAGAAGGATGTGGGCCATGAAGATGAAGAGGTTGTGGGACATGAAGAGCAGGAGGATGTGTGACATGACGTGTAGGAGTATGTGAGGCATGCAGAGCAGGAGGACGTGGGATATGAAGAGCAGGCGGATGTGTGATATGAAGAGCAGGAGGATGTGAGGCATGAAGAGCAGGAGGATGTGGGACTTGAAGAGCAGGAGGATGTGGGATATGAAGAGAAGGAGGATGTGGGATATAAAGAGCATGAGGATGTCGGAGATGTAGTGTAGGAGGATGTGGGAGATGAAGAGCAGGAGGAAGAGGGATATGAAGGGCAGGAGGATGTGGAACATGAAGAGCAGAAGGATGTGGGATCTGAAGAGTAGGAGGATGTGGGATATAAAGAGCAGGAGGTTGTGTGATATGAAGAGCAGGAGGATGTGGGTTTTGAAGAGAAGTTAGATTTGGGACATGAAGAGCAGGAGGATAGAGGACATGGAGAGCAGGAGGATGTGCGATATGAAGAGCAGAAGGATGTGGGCCATGAAGAGCAGGAGGATGTGGGATATGAAGAGAAGGAGGATGTGGGATATGAAGAGCAGGAGAATGTGGGACATCAAGTGTACGAAAATGTGGGATAAGAAGATCAGGAAGTTGTGATGTATGAAGAGAAGGAGGATGTGGGATATGAAGAGCAGGAGGATTTGCGACATGAAGCAGGAGGATATGGGATATGAAGAGCATGAGGATGTGGGACATGAAGAGCAGGAGGATGTGGGACATGAAGAGCATGAGGATGTGGGACATGAAGAGCAGGAGGATGAGGGAATGAAGTGTAGGAGGATGTGGGAGGTGAAGAGCAGGAGGATGTGCAACATGAAGTGTAGGAGGAAGTGGGAGGTGAAGAGCAGGAGAATGAGAGACATGATGTGCAGGAGGATGTGGGACATGAAGAGCAGGAGGATGTGGGACATGAAGAGCAGAAGGATGTGGGACAGGAAGAGCAGGAGGATGTGGGACATGAGGAGCAGGAGGATGTGGGACATGAAGAGCAGGAGGATGTGGGACAGGAAGAGCAGGAGAATGTAAAACATGAATTGCAGGAGGATGTGGGACATGTACAGCAGGAGGATGTGGGACATGAAGAGCAGGATGATGTGGGAAATGAAGAGCAGGAGGATGTGGCACATGAAGAGCAGGACAATGTGGGATATGAACAGTAGGAGGTTGTGGGACATGAAGAGCAGGAGGATGTGGGAAATGAAGAGCAGGAGGATGTCGGACATAAACTGTAGGAGGATGTGGGATGTGAAGATCAGGAGGATGAGCAACATGAATTGTAGGAGGAAGTGGGAGGTGAAGAGCAGGAGAATAAGGGACATGATGTGCAGGAGGTTGTGGACATGAAGAGCAGCAAGATGTAGGATATGAAGAGCAGGAGGTTGTGGGACATGAAAAGCAGGAGGATGAGGGACATGAAAAGCAGGAGGATGTGGGATATGAAGAGCAAGAGGATTTGGAATATGAAGAGCAGGTGGATGTGGGACATGAAGAGCAGGAGGATGTGTGATATGAAGAGCTGGAGGATGTGGGACATGAAGAGCATTAGGTTGTGGGATAGGAAGCGCAGGATGATGTGGAACATGAAGAGCTGGAGGATCTGGGACTTGAAGAGCAGGAGGATGTGGGATATGAAGAGCAGGAGAATGTTGGACATGAAGTGCAGGAGAATGTGGGCTATGAACAGCAGGAGGATGTGGGAAATGAAGACGAGGAGGATGTGGGACATGAAGGGCAAGGAGGATGTCGGATATGAAGAGCAGCAGGATGTTGGATATGAAGAGTGGGAGGAAGTAGGATATGAAGAGCAGGAGGATGTGGGACATGAAGAGCTGGAGATTGTGAGACATGAAAAGCAGGAGGATGTGTAACATGAAATGTAGGAAGATGTGGGAGGTGAAGATCAGCAGAATGTGCGACATGAACTTTAGAAGGAAGTGGGATATGAAGAGCAGGAGGATGAGGGACATGAAGAGAAGGAGGATGTGGGATATGAAGAGCAGGAGGATGTGGGACATGAAGAGCAGGAGGATGTGGGACATGAAGAGCAGGAGAATGTAAAACATGAATTGCAGGAGCATGTGAGACATGAAGAGCAGGAGGATGTGGGAAATGAAGAGCAGGAGCATGTGGGACATGAAGAGCAGGAGGATGTGGGACATGAAGAGCAGGAGGATGTGGGATATGAAGAGCAGGAGGATGTAGGTGATAAGGAGCAGGAGGATAAGGGTTAGGATGTGCAGGAGGTTGTGGGATATGATGCGCAGGTGGGTGTGGGACATGAAGAGAAGGAGGATGTGGGACATGAAGAGCAGGAGGATGTGGGATATTAACAGTAGGAGGTTGTGGGACATGGAGAGCAGGAGGATGAAGGAAATGAAGAGCAGGAGGATGTCGGACATAAACTGTAGGAGGATGTGGGATGTGAAGATCAGGAGGATGAGCAACATGAATTGTAGGAGGAAGTGGGAGGTGAAGAGCAGTAGATTAAGGGACATGATGTGCAGGAGGTTGTGGGACATGAAGAGCATCAAGATGTAGGATATGAAGAGCAGGAGGTTGTGGGACATGAAAAGCAGGAGGATGAGGGATATGAAAAGCAGGAGGATGTGGGATATGAAGAGCAAGAGGATTTGGAATATGAAGAGCAGGTGGATGTGGGACATGAAGAGCAGGAGGATGTGGGTCATGAAGAGCAGGAGGATGTGTGATATGAAGAGCAGGAGGATGTGGGACATGAAGAGCATTAGGTTGTGGGATAGGAAGCGCAGGATGATGTGGGACATGAAGAGCTGGAGGATCTGGGACATGAAGAGCAGGAGGATGTGGGATATGAAGAGCAGGAGAATGTTGGACATGAAGTGCAGGAGAATATGGGCTATGAACAGCAGGAGGATGTGGGAAATGAAGACGAGGAGGATGTGGGACATGAAGGGCAAGGAGGATGTCGGATATGAAGAGCAGCAGGATGTTGGATATGAAGAGTAGGAGGAAGTAGGATATGAAGAGCACGAGGATGTGGGACATGAAGAGCTGGAGATTGTGAGACATGAAGAGCAGGAGGATGTGGGACATGAAGTGCAGGAGGATGTGGGACATGAAGAGCAGGAGGATGTGGTACAGGAAGAGCAGGAGGATGTGGGACATGAAGAGCAGGAGAATGTAAAACATGAATTGCAGGAGGATGTGGGACATGTAGAGCAGGAGGATGTGAGACATGAAGAGCAGGAGGATGTGGGACATGAAGAGCAGGAGGATGTGGGACATGAAGAGCAGGAGGATGTGGTACATGAAGAGCAGGAGGATGTAGGTGATAAGGAGCAGGAGGATAAGGGTTAGGAAGTGCAGGAGGTTGTGGGATATGATGCACAGGTGGGTGTGGGACATGAACAGAAGGAGGATGTGGGACATGAAGAGCAGGCGGATGTGGGACATGGAGCGCTGGGGGATGTGAGACATGAAGAGCAGGAGCACGTCGGAGATGAAGAGATGGTTGATTTGTGACATGAAGAGCAGGAGGATGTAGGAGATAAGGAGCAGGAGGATATGGGTTAGGAAGCGCAGGAGGTTGTGGGATATAATGCGCAGATGGGTGTGGGACATGAAGAGAAGGAGGATGTGGGACATGAAGAGCAAGTGGTTGTGGGATATGAAGAGAAGTAGGATGTGGGATATGAAGAGAAGGTCGATTTGGGATAAAAATAGCAGGAGGATGTGGGATATGAACAGCAGCAGGATGTGGGATATGAAGAGAAGGAGTATGTGAGACATGAAGAGCAGGAGGAATTGGGAAATGAAGAGGAGGAGGATGTGAGACATGAAGAGCACGGGGATGTGGGATATGAAGAGTAGGAGGATGCGGGATATGAAGAGCAGGAGGATGTGGGATATGAAGAGCAGGAGGATGTGGGAGATGAAAGCAGGAGGATGTGGGATATGAAGAGCAGGAGGATGTGGGATATGAAGAGCAGGAGGATGTGGGAAATGAAGAGCAGGAACATGTGGGATATGAAGAGCTGGATGTGGGATATGAAGAGCAGGAGTATGTGGCATGTGAAGAGCAGGAGGATGTGGGAAAAGAAGAGCAGGAGGATGTGGGAAATGAAGAGCAGGAGATTGTGAGCCACGAAGAGCAGGAGTTTGTGGGACATGAAGAGGAGGAGGATGTGGGATATGAAGATCAGTAGGATGTGGGATATGATCTGCAGGGGGTTGTGTGACAAAAAGAGCAGGAGGTTCTGCCACATGAAGAGCAGGAGGATTTGGGACATGAAGAGCAAAGATGATGTGGGATATGAAGATCAGCAGTATGTGGGATTTGAAGAGCAGGAAGATGTGGGACATGAAGGGCAGGAGGATGTCGGCCATGAAGAGCAAGAGGACGTGGGATATGAACAGCAGGAGGATGTGGAACATGAAGAGCAGGAGGAAGAGGGATATGAAGAGCAGGAGGATGTGGGATATAAAGAGCAGGAGGTTGTGGGATATAAAGAGCAGGAGGTTGTGTGATATGAAGAGCAGGAGGATGTGGGTTTTGAAGAGAAGTTAGATTTGGGACATGAAGAGCAGGAGGATAGAGGACATGGAGAGCAGGAGGATGTGCGATATGAAGAGCAGAAGGATGTGGGCCATGAAGAGCAGGAGGATGTGGGATATGAAGAGAAGGAGGATGTGGGATAAGAAGAGCAGGAGATTGTGGGACATCAAGTGTACGAAAATGTGGGATAAGAAGATCAGGAGGTTGTGATGTATGAAGAGAAGGAGGATGTGGGATATGAAGAGCAGTTGGATGTGGTACATGAAGAGCAGGAGGATTTGGGACATGAAGAGCAGGAGGATGTGGGATATGAAGAGCATGAGGATGTGGGATATGAAGAGAAGGAGGATGTGGCACATGAAGAGCAGGAGGATGCGGGACAGGAAGAGGAGGAGGATGTGGCACATGAAGAGCAGGAGGATGTGGGATATGAACAGCAGGAGGTTGTGAGACATGAAGAGCAGGAGGATGTGGGAAATGAAGAGCAGGAGGATGTGGCACATAAAGTGTAGGAGGATGTGGGATGTGAAGATCAGGAGGATGTGCAACTTGAAGTGAAGGAGGAAGTGGGAGGTGAAGAGCAGGAGAATAAGGGAAATGATGTGCAGGATGTTGTGGGACATGAAGAACAGCAGGATGTGTGATATGAAGAGCAGGAGGTTGTGGGATATGAAAAGCAGGAGGATGTGGGATATGAAAAGGAGGAGGATGTGGGATATGAAGAGGAAGAGGATTTGGAGTATGAAGAGCAGGTGGATGTGGGACATGAAGAGCAGGAGCATGTGGGATATGAAGAGCAGGAGGATGTGTGATATGAAGAGAAGGAGGATCGCGATATAAAGAGCAGGAGGATGTGGGATATGAAGAGTAGGTGAATGTGGAACATGACGAGCGATATGATATGGGACATGACGAGCAGGAGCATGTGGGACAGTAAGATCAGGAGGATGTGAGGTATGAAGAGCAGGGAGATGTGGGATTTGAAGTGCAGGAGAATGTTGGACATGAAGAGCAGGAGGAAGTGGGGCATGAAGAGCAGGAAGATGTGGGACATGAAGTACACAAGGATGCGGGATATGAAGAGTAGGAGGATGTGGGATATAAAGAGCAGGAGGTTGTGCGATATGAAGAGCAGGAGGATGTGTGTTTTGAAGAGAAGTTAGATTTGGGACATGAAGAGCAGGAGGATAGAGGACATGAATAGCAGGAGGATGTGCGATATGAAGAGCAGAAGGATGTGGGCCATGAAGATGAAGAGGTTGTGGGACATGAAGAGCAGGAGGATGTGTGGCATGAAGTGTAGGAGTATGTGAGGCATGCAGAGCAGGAGGATGTGGGATATGAAGAGCAGGAGGATGTGGAACATGAAGAGAAGGAGGATGTGGGATATGAAGAGCATGAGGATGTCGGAGATGTAGTGTAGGAGGATATGGGAGGTGAAGAGCAGGAGGAAGAGGGATATGAAGAGTAGGAGGATGTGGGATATAAAGAGCGGGAGGTTGTGCGATATGAAGAGCAGGAGGATGTGGGTTTTGAAGAGAAGTTAGATTTGGGACATGAAGAGCAGGAGGACAGAGGACATGGAGAGCAGGAGGATGGGCGATATGAAGAGCAGAAGGATGTGGGCCATGAAGAGCAGGAGGATGTGGGACATGAAGAGCAGGAGGATAGAGGACATGGAGAGCAGGAGGATGTGCGATATGAAGAGCAGAAGGATGTGGGCTATGAAGAGCAGGAGGATGTGGGATATGAAGAGAAGGAAGATGTGGGATATGAAGAGCAGGAGAATGTGGGACATCAAGTGTAAGAAAATGTGGGATAAGAAGATCAGGAGGTTGTGATGTATGAAGAGAAGGAGGATGTGGGATATGAAGAGCAGGTGGATGTGGTACATGAAGAGCAGGAGGATTTGGGACATGAAGAGCAGGAGGATGTGTAACATGAAATGTAGGAGGATGTGGGAGGTGAAGAGCAGGAGAATGAGAGACATGATGTGCAGGAGGATGTGGGACAGGAAGAGCAGAAGGATGTGGGACATGAAGAGCAGGAGGATGTGGGACAGGAAGAGCAGAAGGATGTGGGACATGAAGTGCAGGAGGATGTGGGACATGAAGAGCAGGAGGATGTGGGACAGGAAGAGCAGGAGGATGTGGGACATGAGGAGCAGGAGGATGTGGGACATGAAAAGCAGGAGGATGTGGGACATGAAGAGCAGGAGGATGTGGGACATGTACAGCAGGAGGATGTGGGATATGAAGAGCAGGAGGATGTGGGACATGAAGAGCAGGAGGATGTGGGACATGAAGAGCAGGAGAATGTGGGAAATGAAGAGCAGGAGGATGTGGGAAATGAAGAGCAGGAGGATGTCGGACATAAACTGTAGGAGGATGTGGGATGTGAAGATCAGGAGGATGAGCAACATGAATTGTAGGAGGAAGTGGGAGGTGAAGAGCAGGAGAATAAGGGACATGATGTGCAGGAGGTTGTGGGACATGAAGAGCATCAAGATGTAGGATATGAAGAGCAGGAGGTTGTGGGACATGAAAAGCAGGAGGATGAGGGACATGAAAAGCAGGAGGATGTGGGATATGAAGAGCAAGAGGATTTGGAATATGAAGAGCAGGTGGATGTGGGACATGAAGAGCAGGAGCATGTGAGACATGAAGAGCAGGAGGATGTGTGATATGAAGAGCAGGAGGATGTGGGACATCAAGAGCATTAGGTTGTGGGTTAGGAAGCGCAGGATGATGTGGGACATGAAGAGCTGGAGGATCTGGGACCTGAAGAGCAGGAGGATGTGGGATATGAAGAGCAGGAGAATGTTGGACTTGAAGTGCAGGAGAATGTGGGCTATGAACAGCAGGAGGATGTGGGAAATGAAGACGAGGAGGATGTGGGACATGAAGGGCAAGGAGGATGTCGGATATGAAGAGCAGCAGGATGTTGGATATGAAGACTAGGAGGAAGTAGGATATGAAGAGCAGGAGGATGTGGGACATGAAGAGCTGGAGATTGTGAGACATGAAGAGCAGGAGGATGTGTAACATGAAATGTAGGAGGATGTGGGAGGTGAAGATCAGCAGAATGTGCAACATGAACGGTAGGAGGATGTGGGATATGAAGAGCAGGAGGATGTGGGACACAAAGAGCAGGGGAATGTGGGACATGAAGAGCTGGAGGATGTGGGACATGAAGAGCAGGAGGATGTGGGACATGAACAGCAGGAGGATGTGGGACAGGAAGAGTAGGAGGATGTGGGACATGTAGAGCAGGAGGACGTGGGATATGAAGAGCAGGAGGATGTGAGACATGAAGAGCAGGCTGATGTGGGATATGAAGAGCAAGAGGACGTGGGATATGAAGAGCAGGAGGATGTGGGACATGAAGAGCAGGAGGATGTGGGACATGAAGAGCAGGAGAATGTGGGACATGAAGTGTAGGAGGATGTGGGACATGAGGAGCAGGAGGATGTAGGTGATAAGGAGCAGGAGGACAAGGGTTAGGAAGTGCAGGAGGTTGTGGGATATGAAGCACAGGTGGGTGTGGGACATGAACAGAAGGAGGATGTTGGACATGAAGTGCAGGCGGATGTGGGATATGAAGAGCAGGAATATGAGGGACATGAAGAGCAGGAGGATGTGGGACATGAAGCGTTGGGGGATGTGAGACATGAAGAGCAGGAGCACGTGGGACATGAAGAGATGGTTGATTTGTGACATGAAGAGCAGGAGGATGTAGGAGATAAGGAGCAGGAGGATATGGGTTAGGAAGCGCAGGAGATTGTGGGATATGATGCGCAGGTGTGTGTGGGACATGAAGAGAAGGAGGATGTGGGTCATGAAGAGCAGGAGGATGAGGGATATGAAGAGCAGGAGTATGTGAGACATGAAGAGCAGGAGAATGTGGGATATGAACAGTAGGAGGTTGTGGGACATGAAGAGCAGGAGGTTGTGGGAAATGAAGAGCAGGAGGATGTCGGACATAAACTGTAGGAGGATGTGGGATGTGAAGATCAGGTGGATGAGCAACATGAATTGTAGGAGGAAGTGGGATGTGAACAGCAGGAGAATAAGGGACATGATGTGCAGGAGGTTGTGGGACATGAAGAGCACCAAGATGTAGGATATGAAGAGCAGGAGGTTGTGGGACATGAAAAGCAGGAGGATGAGGGACATGAAAAGCAGGAGAATGTGGGATATGAAGAGCAAGAGGATTTGGAATATGAAGAGCAGGTGGATGTGGGACATGAAGAGCAGGAGCATGTGGGACATGAAGAGCAGGAGGATGTGTGATATGAAGAGCAGGAGGATGTGGGACATCAAGAGCATTAGGTTGTGGGATAGGAAGCGCAGGATGATGTGGGACATGAAGAGCTGGAGGATCTGGGACATGAAGAGCAGGAGGATGTGGGATATGAAGAGCAGGAGAATGTTGGACATGAAGTGCAGGAGAATGTGGGCTATGAACAGCAGGAGGATGTGGGAAATGAAGATGGGGAGGATGTGGGACATGAAGGGCAAGGAGGATGTCGGATATGAAGAGCAGCAGGATGTTGGATATGAAGACTAGGAGGAAGTAGGATATGAAGAGCACGAGGATGTGGGACATGAAGAGCTGGAGATTGTGAGACATGAAGAGCAGGAGGATGTGGGACATGAAATGTAGGAGGATGTGGGAGGTGAAGATCAGCAGAATGTGCAACATGAACTGTAGGAGGATGTGCGATATGAAGAGCAGGAGGATGAGGGACATGAAGAGCAGGGAATGTGGGACATGAAGAGCTGGAGGAAGTGGGACATGAAGAGCAGGAGGATGTGGGACGTGAAGAGCAGGAGGATGTGCGATATGAAGAGCAGAAGGATGTGGGCCATGAAGATGAAGAGGTTGTGGTACATGAAGAGCAGGAGGATGTGTGACATGAAGTGTAGGAGTATGTGAGGCATGCAGAGCAGGAGGACGTGGGATATGAAGAGCAGGAGGATGTGGGACATGAAGTGCAGGAGGATGTGTGACATGCAGAGCAGGAGGACGTGGGATATGAAGAACAGGAGGATGTGGAACATGAAGAGCAGGCGGATGTGTGATATGAAGAGCAGGAGGATGTGTGACATGCAGAGCAGGAGGACGTGGGATATGAAGAACAGGAGGATGTGGAACATGAAGAGCAGGCAGATGTGTGATATGAAGAGCAGGAGGATGTGAGGCATGAAGTGCAGGAGGATGTGGGATATGAAGAGAAGGAGGATGTGGGATATGAAGAGCATGAGGATGTCGGAGATGTAGTGTAGGAGGATGTGGTAGGTGAAGAGCAGGAGGAAGAGGGAAATGAAGAGTAGGAGGATGTGGGATATAAAGAGCAGGAGGTTGTGCGATATGAAGAGCAGGAGGATGTGGGTTTTGAAGAGAAGTTAGATTTGGGACATGAAGAGCAGGAAGATAGAGGACATGGAGAGCAGGAGGATGTGCAATATGAAGAGCAGAAGGATGTGGGCCATGAAGAGCAGGAGGATGTGGGATATGAAGAGAAGGAAGATGTGGGACATGAAGAGCAGGAGAATGTGGGACATCAAGTGTACGAAAATGTGGGATAAGAAGATCAGGATGTTGTGATGTATGAAGAGAAGGCAGATGTGGGATATGAAGAGCAGGTGGATGTGGTACATGAAGAGCAGGAGGATTTGGGACATGAAGAGCAGGAGGATGAGTGACATGAAGTGTAGGAGGATGTGGGAGGTGAAGAGCAGGAGGATGTGCAACATGAAGTTTAGGAGGAAGTGGGAGGTGAAGGGCAGGAGAATGAGAGACATGATGTGCAGGAGGATGTGGGACATGAAGAGCAGGAGGATGTGGGATATGAAAAGCAGGAGGATGTGGGATATGAAAAGCAGGTGGATGTGCGTCATGAAGAGCAGGAGCATGTGAGATATGAAGAGCAGGAGGATGTGTGATATGAAGAGCAGGAGGATGTGAGACATGAAGAGCAGGAGGATGTGGGATATGAAGAGCAGGTGGATGTGGAACATGACGAGCGATATGATATGGGACATGACGAGCAGGAGCATGTGGGACAGTAAGATCAGGAGGATGTGAGGTATGAAGAGCAGGGAGATGTGGGATTTGAAGTGCAGGAGAATGTTGGACATGAAGAGCAGGAGGACGTGCGGCATGAAGAGCAGGAAGATGTGGGACATGAAGTGCAGAAGGATGTGGGACATGAAGAGTAGGAGGATGTGGGATATAAAGAGCAGGAGGTTGTGCGATATGAAGAGCAGCAGGATGTGTGTTTTGAAGGGAAGTTAGATTTGGGACATGAAGAGCAGGAGGATAGAGGACATGAAGAGCAGGAGGATGTGCGATATGAAGAGCAGAAGGATGTGGGCCATGAAGATGAAGAGGTTGTGGGACATGAAGTGCAGGAGGATGTGTGGCATGCAGAGCAGGAGGACGTGGGATATGAAGAGCAGGCGGATGTGGGACTTGAAGAGCAGGAGGATGTGGGATATTAAGAGAAGGAGGATGTGGGATATGAAGAGCATGAGGATGTCGGAGATGTAGTGTAGGAGGATGTGGGAGGTGAAGAGCAGGAGGAAGAGGGAAATGAAGAGTAGGAGGATGTGGGATATAAAGAGCAGGAGGTTGTGCGATATGAAGAGCAGGAGATGTGGGTTTTGAAGAGAAGTTAGATTTGGCACATGAAGAGCAGGAGGATAGAGGACATGGAGAGCAGGAGGATGTGCGATATGAAGAGCAGAAGGATGTGGGCCATGAAGAGCAGGAGGATGTGGGATATGAAGAGAAGGAAGATGTGGGATATGAAGAGCAGGAGGATGTGGGACATCAAGTGTACGAAAATGTGGGATAAGAAGATCAGGAGGTTGTGATGTATGAAGAGAAGGCGGATGTGGGATATGAAGAGCAGGTGGATGTGGTACATGAAGAGCAGGAGGATTTGGGACATGAAGAGCAGGAGGATGAGTGACATGAAGTGTAGGAGGATGTGGGAGGTGAAGAGCAGGAGGATGTGCAACATGAAGTTTAGGAGGAAGTGGGAGGTGAAGGGCAGGAGAATGAGAGACATGATGTGCAGGAGGATGTGGGATATGAACAGCAGGAGGTTGTGAGACATGAAGAGCAGGAGGATGTGGGAAATGAAGAGCAGGAGGATGTGGGACATGAAGAGCAGGAGGATGTGGGATATGAACAGCAGGAGGTTGTGAGACATGAAGAGCAGGAGGATGTGGGAAATGAAGAGCAGGAGGATGTGGCACATAAAGTGTAGGAGGATGTGGGATGTGAAGATCAGGAGGATGTGCAACTTGAAGTGAAGGAGGAAGTGGGAGGTGAAGAGCAGGAGAATAAGGGAAATGATGTGCAGGATGTTGTGGGACATGAAGAACAGCAGGATGTGGGATATGAAGAGCAGGAGGTTGTGGGATATGAAAAGCAGGAGGATGTGGGATATGAAAAGCAGGAGGATGTGGGATATGAAGAGCAGGAGGATGTCGGAGATGTAGTGTAGGAGGATGTGGGAGGTGAAGAGCAGGAGGAAGATGGATATGAAGAGTAGGAGGATGTGGGATATAAAGAGCAGGAGTTTGTGCGATATGAAGAGCAGGAGGATGTGGGTTTTGAAGAGAAGTTAGATTTGGGACATGAAGAGCAGGAGGATAGAGGACATGGAGAGCAGGAGGATGTGCGATATGAAGAGCGGAAGGATGTGGGCCATGAATAGCAGGAGGATGTGGGACATCAAGTGTACGAAAATGTGGGATAAGAAGATCAGGAGGTTGTGATGTATGAAGAGAAGGAGGACGTGGGATATGAAGAGCAGGTGGATGTGGTACATGAAGAGCAGGAGGATGTGGGATATGAAGAGCAGGAGGATGTGGGACATGAAGAGCAGGAGGATGTGTGATATGAAGAGCAAGAGGATTTGGAATATGAAGAGCAGGTGGATGTGGGACATGAAGAGCAGGAGCATGTGGGACATGAAGAGCAGGAGGATGTGTGATATGAAGAGCAGGAGGATGTGGGACATGAAGAGCATTAGGTTGTGGGATAGGAAGCACAGGATGATGTGGGACATGAAGAGCTGGAGGATCTGGGACATGAAGAGCAGGAGGATGTGGGATATGAAGAGCAGGAGGATGTGGGATATGAAGAGCAGGAGAATGTTGGACATGAAGTGCAGGAGAATGTGGGCTATGAACAGCAGGAGGATGTGGGAAATGAAGGGCAAGGAGGATGTCGGATATGAAGAGCAGCAGGATGTTGGATATGAAGAGTAGGAGGAAGTAGGATATGAAGAGCAGGAGGATGTGGGACATGAAGAGCTGGAGATTGTGAGACATGAAGAGCTGGAGGATGTGTAACATGAAATGTAGGAGGATGTGGGAGGTGAAGAGCAGGAGGATGTGGCACATGAAGAGCAGGAGAATGTGGGATATGAACAGTAGGAGGTTGTGGGACATGAAGAGCAGGAGGATGTGGGACATGAAGAGCAGGAGGATGTCGGACATAAATTGTAGGAGGATGTGGGATGTGAAGATCAGGAGGATGAGCAACATGAATTGTAGGAGGAAGTGGGAGGTGTAGAGCAGGAGAATAAGGGACATGATGTGCAGGAGGTTGTGGGACATGAAGAGTAGCAAGATGTAGGATATGAAGAGCAGGAGGTTGTGGGACATGAAAAGCAGGAGGATGAGGGATATAAAAAGCAGGAGGATGTGGGATATGAAGAGCAAGAGGATTTGGAATATGAAGAGCAGGTGGATGTGGGACATGAAGAGCAGGAGGATGTGTGATATGAAGAGCAGGAGGATGTGGGACATGAAGAGCATTAGGTTGTGGGATAGGAAGCGCAGGATGATGTGGGACATGAAGAGCTGGAGGATCTGGGACATGAAGAGCAGGAGGATGTGGGATATGAAGAGCAGGAGGATGTGGGATATGAAGAGCAGGAGAATGTTGGACATGAAGTGCAGGAGAATGTGGGCTATGAACAGCAGGAGGATGTGGGAAATGAAGACGAGGAGGATGTGGGACATGAAGGGCAAGGAGGATGTCGGATATGAAGAGCAGCAGGATGTTGGATATGAAGAGTAGGAGGAAGTAGGATATGAAGAGCACGAGGATGTGGGACATGAAGAGCTGGAGATTGTGAGACATGAAGAGCAGGAGGATGTGTAACATGAAATGTAGGAGGATGTGGGAGGTGAAGATCAGCAGAATGTGCAACATGAACTGGAGGAGGATGTGGGATATGAAGAGCAGGAGGATGTGGGATATGAAGATCAGGAGGATGAGGGACATGAAGAGCAGAAGGATGTGGGACACAAAGAGCAGGGGAATGTGGGACATGAAGAGCAGGAGGATGTGGGACATGAAGAGCAGGAGGATGTGGGACATGAAGAGCAGGAGGATGTGGGACAGGAAAAGCAGGAGGATGTGGGACATGAAGAGCAGGAGAATGTAAAACATGAATTGCAGGAGGATGTGGGACATGTAGAGCAGGAGGTTGTGAGACATGAAGAGCAGGAGGATGTGGGACATGAAGAGCAGGAGGATGTGGGACATGAAGAGCAGGAGGATGTAGGTGATAAGGAGCAGGAGGACAAGGGTTAGGAAGTGCAGGAGGTTGTGGGATATGATGCGCAGGTGGGTGTGGGACATGAAGACCAGGCGGATGAGGGATATGAAGATCAGGATGATGAGGGACATGAAGAGCAGGAGGATGTGGGACATGAAGCGCTGGGGGATGTGAGACATGAAGAGCAGGAGCACGTGGGAGATGAAGAGATGGTTGATTTGTGACATGAAGAGCAGGAGGATGTAGGAGATAAGGAGCAGGAGGATATGGGTTAGGAAGCGCAGGAGGTTGTGGGATATGATGCGCAGGTGGGTGTGGGACATGAAGAGAAGGAGGATGTGGGACATGAAGAGCAAGTGGTTGTGGGATATGTAGAGCAGTAGGATGTGGGATATGAAGAGAAGGTCGATTTGAGATAAAAATAGCAGGAGGATGTGGGATATGAACAGCAGGAGGATGTGGGATATGAAGAGCAGGAGTATGTGAGACATGAAGAGCAGGAGGAATTGGGAAATGAAGAGGAGGAGGATGTGGGACATGAAGAGCATGGGGATGTGGGATATGAAGAGCAGGAGGATGTGGGATATGAAGAGGAGGAGGATGTGGGAAATGAAGAGCAGGAGGATGTGGGAAATGAAGAGCAGGAGCATGTGGGATATGAAGAGCTGGATGTTGGATATGAAGAGCAGGAGGATGTGGGACATGAAGAGCAAGTGGTTGTGGGATATGAAGACAAGGTCGACTTGGGATAAAAATAGCAGGAGGATGTGGGATATGAACAGCAGGAGGATGTGGGATATGAAGAGCAGGAGTATGTGAGACATGAAGAGCAGGAGGAATTGGGAAATGAAGAGAAGGAGGATGTGGGACATGAAGAGCAGGAGGATGTGGGACATGAAGAGCAGGAGGATGTGGGAAATCAAGAGCAGGAGGATGTGGGAAATCAAGAGCAGGAACATGTGGGATATGAAGAGCTGGATGTGGGATCTGAAGAGCAGGAGTATGTGGCATGTGAAGAGCAGGAGGATGTGGGAAAAGAAGAGCAGGAGGATGTGGGAAATGAAGAGCAGGAGATTGTGAGCCATGAAGAGCAGGAGTTTGTGGGTCATGAAGAGCAGGAAGTTGTGGGACATGAAGGGCAGGAGGATGTGGGATATGAAGAGAAGGAGGAGGTATGACATGAAGAGCAGCAGGATATGGGATATGAAGAGCTGGAGGATGTGGGACATGAAGAGAAGGAGGATGTGGGATATAAACAGTAGGAGGATGTGGAACATGAAGAGCAGGAGGAAGAGGGATATGAAGTGTAGGAGGATGTGTGATATAAAGAGCAGGAGGTTGTGCGATATGAAGAGCAGGAGGATGTGGGTTTTGAAGAGAAGTTAGATTTGGGACATGAAGAGCAGGAGGATAGAGGACATGGAGAGCAGGAGGATGTGCGATATGAAGAGCAGAAGGATGTGGGCCATGAAGAGCAGGAGGATGTGCGATATGAAGAGAAGGAGGATGTGGGATATGAAGAGCAGGTGGATGTGGTACATGAAGAGCAGGAGGATTTGGGACATGAAGAGCAGGAGGATGTGGGATATGAAGAGCATGAGGATGTGGGACATGAAGAGCAGGAGGATGTGGGATATGAAGAGCAGAAGGATGTGGGATATGAAGAGCAGGTGGATGTGGAACATGACGAGCGATATGATATGGGACATAACGAGCAGGAGCATGTGGGACAGTAAGATCAGGAGGATGTGAGGTATGAAGAGCAGGGAGATGTGGGATTTAAAGTGCAGGAGGATGTGGGACATGAAGAGCAGGAGGATGTGGGACATGAAGAGCAGGAGGATGTGGGACAGGAAGAGCAGGAGGATGTGGGACATGAAGAGCAGTAGGACGTGGGGCCTGAAGAGCAGGAGGATGTGGGACATGAAGAGTAGGAGGATGTGGGATATGAAGAGCAGGAGGTTGTGCGATATGAAGAGCAGGAGGATGTGTGTTTTGAAGATAAGTTAGATTTGGGACATGAAGAGCAGGAGGATCGAGGACATGAAGAGCAGGAGGATGTGCGATATGAAGAGCAGAAGGATGTGGGCCATGAAGATGAAGAGGTTGTGGGACATGAAGAGCAGGAGGATGTGTGACATGAAGTGTAGGAGTATTTGAGGCATGCAGGGCAGGAGGACGTGGGATATGAAGATCAGGAGGATGTGGAACATGAAGAGCAGACGGATGTGTGATATGAAGGGCAGGAGGATGTGGGACATGAAGAGAAGGAGGTTGTGGGACATGACGAGCAGGAGGATGAGAGGCATGAAGAGCAGGAGGATGTGGGACTTGAAGAGCAGGATTATGTGGGATATGAAGAGAAGGAGGATGTGGGATATGAAGAGCAGGAGGATGTCGGAGATGTAGTGTAGGAGGATGTGGGAGGCGAAGAGCAGGAGGATGTGGGACATGAAGAGCAGGAGGATGGGCACATGAAGAGCAGGAGGATGTGGGACATGAAGAGCAGGAGGATGTGGCACATGAAGAGCAGGAGGATGTGGGATGTGAACAGCAGGAGGTTGTGAGACATGAAGAGCAGAAGGATGTGGGAAATGAAGAGCAGGTGGATGTGGCACATAAAGTGTTGGAGGATGTGGGATGTGAAGATCAGGAGGATGTGCAACTTGACGTGAAGGAGGAAGTGGGAGGTGAAGAGCAGGAGAAGAAGGGAAATGATGTGCAGGATGTTGTGGGACATGAAGAACAGCAGGATGTGTGATATGAAGAGCAGGAGGTTGTGGGATATGAAGAGCAGGAGGATGTGGGATATGAAAAGCTGGAGGATGTGGGATATGAAAAGCAGGAGGATGTGGGATATGAAGAGCAAGAGGATTTGGAGTATGAAGAGCAGGAGCATGTGGGACATGAAGAGCAGGAGGATGTGGGACATGAAGACCAGGAGAATGTGGGATATGAAGAGCAGGAGGATGTGGGACATGAAGAGCAGGAGGATGTGGGATATGAACAGCAGGAGGTTGTGAGACATGAAGAGCAGGAGGATGTGGGAAATGAAGAGTAGGTGGATGTGGAACATGACGAGCGATATGATATGGGACATGACGAGCAGGAGCATGTGGGACAGTAAGATCACGAGGATGTGAGGTATGAAGAGCAGGGAGATGTGGGATTTGAAGTGTAGGAGAATGTTGGACATGAAGAGCAGGAGGACGTGGGGCCTGAAGAGCAGGAAGATGTGGGACATGAAGTGCAGAAGGATGTGGGATATGAAGAGTAGGAGGATGTGGGATATAAAGAGCAGGAGGTTGTGCGATATGAAGAGCAGGAGGATGTGTGTTTTGAAGAGAAGTTAGATTTGGGACATGAAGAGCAGGAGGATAGAGGACATGAAGAGCAGGAGGATGTGCGATATGAAGAGCAGAAGGATGTGGGCCATGAAGATGAAGAGGATGTGTGACATGAAGTGTAGGAGTATGTGAGGCATGCAGAGCAGGAGGACGTGGGATATGAAGAGCAGGAGGATGTGAGGCATGAAGAGCAGGAGGATGTGGGACTTGAAGAGCAGGAGGATGTGGGATATGAAGAGAAGGAGGATGTGGGATATGAAGAGCATGAGGATGTCAGAGATGTAGTGTAGGAGGATGTGGGAGGTGAAGAGCAGGAGGAAGAGGGATATGAAGAGTAGGAGGATGTGGGATATAAAGAGCAGGAGGTTGTGCGATATGAAGAGCAGGAGGATGTGGGTTTTGAAGAGAAGTTAGATTTGGGACATGAAGAGCAGGAGGATAGAGGACATGGAGAGCAGGAGGATATGCGATATGAAGAGCAGAAGGATGTGGGCCATGAAGAGCAGGAGGATGTGGGATATGAACAGTAGGAGGATGTCGGACATAAAGTGGAGGAGGATGTGGGATGTGAAGATCAGGAGGATGTGCAACATGAATTGTAGGAGGAAGTGGGAGGTGTAGAGCAGGAGAATAAGGGACATGATGTGCAGGAGGTTGTGGGACATGAAGAGCAGCAGGATGTAGGATATGAAGAGCAGGAGGTTGTTGGACATGAAAAGCAAGAGGATGAGGGACATGAAGAGCATTAGGTTGTGGGATAGGAAGCGGAGGATGATGTGGGACATGAAGAGCTGGAGGATCTGGGACTTGAAGAGCAGGAGGATGTGGGATATGAAGAGCAGGAGAATGTTGGACATGAAGTGCAGGAGAATGTGCGCTATGAACAGCAGGAGGATGTGGGAAGTGAAGACGAGGAGGATGTGGGACATGAAGGGCAAGGAGGATGTCGGATATGAAGAGCAGCAGGATTTTGGATATGAAGAGTAGGAGGAAGTAGGATATGAAGAGCAGGAGGATGTGGGACATGAAGAGCTGGAGATTGTGAGACATGAAGAGCAGGAGGATGTGTAACAAAAAATGTAGGAGGATGTGGGAGGTGAAGATCAGCAGAATGTGCAACATGAACTGTAGGAGGATGTGGGATATGAAGAGCAGGAGGATGTGGGACATGAAGAGAAGGATGATGTGGGCACAAAGAGCTGGGGAATGTGGGACATGAAGAACTGGAGGTTGTGGGACATGAAGAGCAGGAGGATGTGGGACATGAAGAGCAGGAGGATGTGGGACATGAAGAGTAGGAGGATGTGGGACAGGAAGAGCAGGAGGATGTGGGACATGAAGAGCAGGAGAATATAAAACATGAGTTGCAGGAGGATGTGGGACATGCAGAGCAGGAGGATGTGAGACATGAAGAGCAGGAGGATGTGGGATATGAAGAGCAGGAGGATGTAGGTGATAAGGAGCAGGAGGATAAGGGTTAGGAAGTGCCGGAGGTTGTGGGATATGATGCGCAGGTGGGTGTGGGACATGAACAGAAGGAGGATGTGGGACATGAAGAGCAGGAGGAATTGGGAAATGAGGAGGAGGAGGATGTGGGACATGAAGTGCAGGCGGATGTGGGATATGAAGAGCAGGATGATGAGGGACATGAAGAGAAGGTCGATTTGGGATAAAAATAGCAGGAGGAAGTGGGATATGAACAGCAGGAGGATGTGAGACATGAAGAGCAGGAGGAATTTGGAAATGAAGAGGAGGAATGTGGGACATGAAGAGCAGGAGGATGTGGGACATGAAGAGCAGGAGGATGTGGGACATGAAGAGCACGGGGATGTGCGATATGAAGAGCAGGAGGATGTGGGACATGAAGAGCAGGAGGATGTGGGACATGAAGAGCTGGAGGATGTGGGACAGGAAGAGCAGGAGGATGTGGGACATGAAGAGCAGGAGGATGTGGGACATGAAGAGCAGGAGGATGTGGGACAGGAAGAGCAGGAGGATGTGGGACATGAAGAGCAGGAGAATGTAAAACATGAATTGCAGGATCATGTGAGACATGAAGAGCAGGAGGATGTGGGAAATGAAGAGCAGGAGCATGTGGGACATGAAGAGCAGGAGGATGTGGGACATGAAGAGCTGGAGGATGTGGGACATGAAGAGCAGGAGGATGTAGGTGATAAGGGGCAGGAGGATAAGGGTTAGGAAGTGCAGGAGGTTGTGGGATATGATGCACAGGTGGGTGTGGGACATGAACAGAAGGAGGATGTGGGACATGAAGAGCAGGAGGATGTGGGATATGAAGAGAAGGTCGATTTGGGATAAAAATAGCAGGAGGATGTGGGATATGAACAGCAGGAGGATGTGGGATATGAAGAGCCGGAGTATGTGAGACATGATGAGCAGGAGGAATTGGGAAATGAAGAGGAGGAGGATGTGGGACATGAAGAGCAGGAGGATGTGGGAGATGAAGAGCAGGAGGATGTGGGATATGAAGAGCAGGAGGATGTGGGATATGAAGAGCAGGAGGATGTGGGACATGAAGAGCAGGAGGATGTGGGAGATGAAGAGCAGGAGGATGTGGGATATGAAGAGCAGGAGGATGTGGGACATGAAGAGCAGGAGGATGTGGGATATGAAGAGCAGAAGATTGTGGATCATTATTAGCAGGAGGATGTGGGACATTAAGAGAAGGAGCATGTGGGATACGAAGAGGAGTAGGATGTGGGATATGAAGAGCCGGAGGATTTTGGACATAAAGAGCAGGAGAATGTGGGACATGAAGTGTACGAGGATGTGGGACATGAAGAGCAGTAGGATGTGGGACATGAAGTCTAGGAGGATGTGGGAGGTCAAGAGCAGGAGGATGAGGGACATGAATTGCAGGAGGATGTGGGACATGAAGAAGTGGGAGGCTGTGGAATATGAAGAGCAGGAGGATGTGAGATATGAAGAGCAAGTGGATGTGGGATATGAAGAGCAGGTGGATGTTGGATATGAGGAGCAGGATGATATGGGACATGACGAGCAGGAGGATGTAGGACAAGAAGATTAGGAGGATGTGAGTTAAGAAGAGCAGGTGATGTGGGATATGAATTGCACGAGGATGTTCGACATGAAAAGCAGGAAGGTGTGGGACATGAAGAGCTGGAGGATGTGGGACATGAAGAGCTGGAGGATGTGGGACATGATGAGCTGGAGGATGTGGGACATGAAGAGCTGGAGGATGTGAAAAATGATGAGCAGGAGGATGCGGGATATGAAGAGCAGAAGAATGTCGGGCATGAAGTTTACGAGGATGTGGGATGGGAAGATCAGGAGGATGTGGGTTATGAAGAGCAGGAGGATGTGGGATATGAAGAGCAGGATGATGTGGGACGTGAAGAGCAGGAGGATGTGGGATATGAAGACAAGGAGGATGTGGGATATGAAGAGCAGGAGGATGTGTGACATGAATTGTAGGAGTATGTGAGACATGAAGAGCAGGAGGACGTGGGATAAGAGGAGCAGGAGGATGTGGGACATGAAGTGTACGAGGATGTGGGACATGAAGAGCAGGAGGATGTGTGATATGAAGAGCAGGAGGATGTGGGGCATGAAGAGCAGGAAGATGTGGGATATGAAGAGCAGGAGAATGTGGGACATGAAGTGTACGAGGATGTGGGACCTGAAGAGCAGTAGGATGTGGGATTGAGTCTAGGAGGATGTGGGAGGTCAAGAGCAGGAGGATGAGGGACATGAAGTGCAGGAGGATGTGGGACAAGAAGAAGCGGGAGGCTGTGAAATATGAAGGGCAGGAGGATGTGGGTTATGAAGAGCAGGAAGATGTGGGACATGAAGAGCAGGAGGATGTGGGATATGAAGAGCAGGAAGATGTGGGACATGAAGAGCAGGAGGATGTGGGATATGAAGAGCAGGTGATGTGGGATATGAAGTGCAGGTGGATGTGGGATATGAAATGCAGGAGGATGTGGGATATGAAGAGCAGGATGATATGGGACATGACGAGCTGGAGGATGTGGGACAAGAAGATCAGGAGGATGTGAGGTATGAAGAGCAGGTGATGTGGGATATGAAGTGCAGGATAACGTGGGGCATGAAGAGCAGGAGGATGAGGGACATGAAGAGCAGGAGGATGTGGGACATGAAGAGCAGGAGGATGTGGGACATGAAGAGCAGGAGGATGTGGGACATGAAGAGCAGGCGGATGTGGGACATGAAAAGCAGGAGGATGTGGGACATGAAGAGCAGGAGGATGTGGGACATGAAAAGCAGGAGGATGTGGGACATGAAGAGCTGGAGGGTTGCGACAAGAAGAACAGGAAGATGTGGAAAATGATGAGCAACAGGATGAGGGATATGAAGTGTACGAGGACGTCGGATGGGAAGATCAGGAGGATGTGAGGTATGAAGAGCAGGAGGATGTGGGATATGAAGAGCAGGAGGTTGTGGGATATGAAGAGCAGGAGGATGTGGGAAATGAGGAGCAGGTGGATGTGGGATATGAAGAGCAGGATGTTATGAGACATGACGAGCCAGAGGATGTGGGACAGGAAGAACAGGAGGATGTGAGGTATGAAGAGCAGGAGGATGTGGGATATGAAGTGCAGGAGGATGTTGGACATGAAGAGCTGGAGGATGTGGGACATGAAGGGCAGGTGAATGTGGTCCATGTAGAGCCGAAGGATTTGGAACATGAGGAGCAGGAGGATGTGGGATATGAAGAGCAGGAGGATGTGGGATATGAAGAGCAGGAGGATGTGGGAAATGATGAGCAGGAGGATGTGGGATATGAAGAGCAGGGGGTTGTGGGAAATGAAGAGCATGAGGATGTGGGGCATGAAGAGCAGGAGGATGTGGGACATGAAGAGTAGGAGGATGAGGGACATGAAGAGCAGGAGGATGTGGGACATGAAGAGCAGGAGGATGTGGGACATGAAGAGCCGGAGGATATGCGATATGAAGATTAGAAGGCGCTGACATTTGAAGAACAAGTGGCTCTGGGACATGAAGAGCCGGAGGATGATGTGGGACATGCAGAGCAGGAGAATGTGGGACAAGAAGAGCAGGAGAATGTTGGACAAGAAGAGCAGGAGAATGTGGGATATGAAGAGCAGTTAGTTGTGGGGCCTGAAGAGCAGGCAGATGTGGGACATGAAGTGCAGGAGGTTGTGGGACATGACGAGCAGGAGGATGTGGGACATGAAGAGAAGGAGGATGTGGGATATGAAGAGCCCTTGGATCTGGGATATGAAAAGGAGGAGGATGTGGGATATGAAGAGCAGAAGGTTGTGGATCATTATTAGCAGGTGATGTGGGACATTAAGAGAAGGAGCATGTGGGATACGAAGAGGAGTAGGATGTGGGATATGAAGAGCCGGAGGATTTTGGCCATAAAGAGCAGGAGAATGTGGGACATGAAGTGTACGAGGATGTGGGACATGAAGTCTAGGAGGATGTGGGAGGTCAAGAGCAGGAGGATGAGGGACATGAATTGCAGGAGGATGTGGGACATGAAGAAGTGGGAGGCTGTGGAATATGAAGAGCAGGAGGATGTGGGATATGAAGAGCAAGTGGATGTGGGATATGAAGAGCAGGTGGATGTTGGATATGAGGAGCAGAATGATATGGGACATGACGAGCAGGAGGATGTAGGACAAGAAGATTAGGAGGATGTGAGTTAAGAAGAGCAGGTGATGTGGGATATGAATTGCACGAGGATGTTCGACATGAAAAGCCGGAAGGTGTGGGACATGAAGAACTGGAGGATGTGGGACATGAAGAGCTGGAGGATGTGGGACATGAAGAGCTGGAGGATGTGGGACATGAAGAGCTGGAGGATGCGAAAAATGATGAGCAGTAGGATGCAGGATATGGAGAGCAGAAGAATGTGGGACATGAGGTGTATGAGGATGTGGGACACGAAGAGCAGTAGGATGTGGGATATGACGAGAAGGAGAATGTGTGATATGAAGAGCAGGAGGATGTGGGACATGAAGTGCAGGAGGTTGTGGGATATGAAGAGCAGGTGGATGTGGGATATGAAGAGCAGGAGGATGTGGGACATGAAGAGCAGGAGGATGTGGGACATGAAGAGCAGTAGGAAGTGGGATATGAAGGGAAGGAGGATGTGGGACTTGAAGTCTAGGAGGACGTGGGATGTGAAGAGCAGGAGGATGAGGGACATGAAGTGCTGGAGGATGTTGGACATGAATTGCAGGAGGATGTGGGACATGAAGAAGCAGGAGGCTGTGAAATATGAAGAGCAGGAGGATGTGGGATATGAAGAGCAGGAGGATGTTGGATATGAAGAGCAGGAGGTTGTGGGACATGAAGAGCATGAGGATGTGGGGCATGAAGAGCAGGAGTATGTGGGACATGAAGAGCTGGAGGATGAGGGACATGAAGAGCAGGAGGATCTGCGATATGAAAATTAGTAGGCTCTGACATTTGAAGAGCAGTAGGATGTCGGACATGAAGAGCAGGAGAATGTGGGATATGAAGAGCAGGAGGATGTGGGACATGAAGAGCAGGAGAATGTGGGATATGAAGAGCAGGAGGATGTGGGAAATGACGAGCAGGAGGATGTGGGACATGAAGAGCAGGAGGATGTGGGATATGAAGAGCAGGAGGATGTGGGAAATGACGAGCAGGAGGATGAGGGACATGAAGAGCAGGAGGATGTGGGACATGACGAGCAGGTGGATGTGGGACATGAAGAGCAGGTGGATGTGGGACATGAAGAGCAGGTGGATGTGGGACATGAAGAGCAGGTGGATGTGGGACATGAAGAGCAGGAGAATGTGGGATATGAAGAGCAGGAGGATGTGGGATATGAAGAGCAGGAGGTTGTGAGACATGAAGAGCAGGAGGATGTGGGACATGAAGTGCAGGAGAATGTGGGATATGAAGTGCAGGAGGATGTGGGATATGAAGAGAAGGAGGATGTGGGACAAAGAAGAGCAGGAGAATGTGGGATATGAAGAGCAGGAGGTTGTTGGACATGAAGAGCAGGAGGATGTTGGACATGAAGAGCAGAAGGATGTGGGACATGAAGAGCAGGAGGATGTGTGAGGTGAAGAGCAGGAGGATGTGGGACATGAAGAGCAGGAGGATGTGTGAGGTGAAGAGCAGGAGGATTAGGGACATGAATTTCAGGAGGATGTGGGACATGAGGAGCGGAGGATGTAGGTTATGAAGAGCAGGATGATGTTGGATATGAAGAGCAGGAAGTTGTGGGATATGAAGAGCTGGAGGTTGTGAGACATGAAGAGCAGGACGATTTGGGACATGAAGAGCAGGAGGATGTGAGACGTGAAGAGCAGGAGGATGTGCGATATGAAGATTAGGAGGATGTGGGATATGAGAACCAGGAGGATTTGGACATGAAGTGCAGGATGTTGTGTAACATGAAGAGCAGGAGTATGTCAGATATGAAGAGCAGGAGATTGTGTAACATGAATAGCAGGAGCATGTGAGACATGAAGATCAGGAGGATGTGCGATATGAAGAGCAGGAGGATGTGGCTTTTGAAGATCAGGAGGATGTGGGATATTAAGATCGGGACGATGTATGATATGAAGAGCAGGTGAATGTGGGATATGAAGAGCAGGAGGATGTTGGACATGTAAAGCAGGAGGATGTGGGACATGAAGAGCAGGAGGATGTTGGATATGAAGAGCAGGAGGATGTGGGACGTGAAGAGCTGGAGGATGAGGGACATGAAGAGCAGGAGGATCTGCGATATGAAGATTAGTAGGCTCTGACATTTGAAGAGCAGTAGGATGTGGGACATGAAGAGCAGGAGAATGTGGGACAAGAAGAGCAGGAAGATGTGGGTCCTGAAGAGCAGGAGGATGTGTGACATGAAGTGCAGGAGGTTGTGGGACATGACGAGCAGGAGGATGTGGGACATGAAGTGCAGGAGGATGTGGGACATGAAGAGCAGGAGGATGTGGGATATGAAGTGCAGGAGGATGTGGGACATGAAGAGCAGGAGGATGTGGGACATGAAGAGCAGGAGGATTTGGGAGATTAAGTGCAGGTGCATGTTGGACATGAAGAGCAGAAGGATGTGGGACATGAAGAGCAGGAGGATGTGTGAGGTGAAGAGCAGGAGGATTAGGGACATGAATTGCAGGAGGATGTGGGACATGAGGAGCGGAGGATGTAGGTTATGAAGAGCAGGATGATGTGGGATATGAAGAGCAGGAGGATGTGCGATATGAAGTGCAGGAGGATGTCGGATATGAAGAGCAGGATGATGTTGGATATGAAGAGCAGGAAGTTGTGGGATATGAAGAGCTGGAGGTTGTGAGACATGAAGAGCAGGACGATTTGGGACATGAAGAGCAGGAGGATGTGAGACGTGAAGAGCAGGAGGATGTGGGACATGAAGAGCAGGAGGATGTGAGACGTGAAGAGCAGGAGGATGTGCGATATGAAGATTAGGAGGATGTGGGATACAAGAACCAGGAGGATTTGAACATGAAGTGCAGGATGTTGTGTAACATGAAGAGCAGGAGGATGTCGGATATGAAGAGCAGGAGATTGTGTAACATGAATAGCAGGAGCATGTGAGACATGAAGATCAGGAGGATGTGCGAAATGAAGAGCAGGAGGATGTGGGACATGAAGAGCAGGAGCATGTGGGATATGAAGAGCAGGAGGATGTGCGATATGAAGAGCAGGAGGATGTGGGATATGAAGAGCAGTAGTTTGTAGGACATGAAGAGCAGGAGGATGTGGGACATGAAGAGCAGGAAGATATGGGACAGGAAGTGCAGGAGGATGTGCAACATGAAGAGCAGGAGGACGTGGGATATGAAGAGCAGGAGCATGTGGGATATGAAGAGAAGGAAGATTTGGGACATGAAGAGCAGGAGGATGTGGGACATGAAGAGCAGGAGGATGTGGGACATGAAGAGCAGGAGGATGGAGGACATGAAGAGCAAGAGGATGTGGGATATGAAGTCCAAGTGGATGTGGGATATGAAGAGCAGGAAGATGTGGGACATGAAGATCAGGAGGATGTGGGACATGAAGTGTAGGAGTATATGAGAAATGAAGAGCAGGACGAATTTTGACATGAAGAGCAGGAGGATGTTGGACATGAAGAGCAGGAGAATGTGGGATATGAAGTGCAGGAGGATGTGGGACATGAAGAGCAGGAGGATTTGGGAGATTAAGTGCAGGTGTATGTTGAACATGAAGAGCAGAAGGATGTGGGACATGAAGAGCAGGAGGATGTGTGAGGTGAATTGCAGGAGGATGTGGGACATGAGGAGCAGAGGATGTAGGTTATGAAGAGCAGGATGATGTGGGATATGAAGAGCAGGAGGATGTGCGATATGAAGTGCAGGAGGATGTCGGATATGAAGAGCAGGATGATGTTGGATATGAAGAGCAGGAAGTTGTGGGATATGAAGAGCTGGAGGTTGTGAGACATGAAGAGCAGGACGATTTGGGACATGAAGAGCAGGAGGATGTGAGACGTGAAGAGCAGGAGGATGTGCGATATTAAGATTAGGAGGATGTGGGATACAAGAACCAGGAGGATTTGAACATGAAGTGAAGGATGTTGTGTAACATGAAGAGCAAGAGGATGTCGGATATGAAGAGCAGGAGATTGTGTAACATGAATAGCAGGAGCATATGAGACATGAAGATCAGGAGGATGTGCGATATGAAGAGCAGGAGGATGTGGGACATGAAGAGCAGGAGGATGTGGGATATGAAGAGCAGGAGGATGTGGGACATGAAGAGCAGGAGGTTGTGAGACATGAAGAGCAGGAGGATGTGGGATATGAAGAGCAGTGGTTTGTAGGACATGAAGAGCACGAGGATGTGGGACATGAAGAGCAGTAGTTTGTCGGACATGAAGAGCACGAGGATGTGGGACATGAAGAGCAGGAGAATATGGGACAGGAAGTGCAGGAGGATGTGGGACATGAAGAGCAGGAGGATGTGGGACATGAAGAGCAGGAGGATGTGGGACATGAAGATCAGGAGGATGTGGGACATGAAGTGTAGGAGTATATGAGAAATGAAGAGCAGGACAAATTTTGACATGAAGAGCAGGAGGATGTCGGACATGAATTGTAGGAGGATGTGAGACATGAAGAGCAGGAGGATGTGAGACATGAGGAGCAGGAAGATGTGGGATATGAATAGCAGGAGGATGTGGGATATGAACAGCCAAAGGATGCGGAATATGAAGAGCTGGAAGATGTGGGATATGAAGAGCAGGAGGATGAGGGACATGAAGAGCAGGAGGATGTGGGACATGAAGAGCAGGAGGATGTGCAACATGAAGAGCAGGAGGACGTGGGATATGAAGAGCAGGAGCATGTGGGATATGAAGAGCAGGAAGATTTGGGACATGAAGAGCAGGAGGATGTGGGACATGAAGAGCAGGAGGATGGAGGACATGAAGAGCAAGAGGATGTGGGATATGAAGTCCAAGTGGATGTGGGATATGAAGAGCAGGAAGATGTGGGACATGAAGATCAGGAGGATGTGGGACATGAAGTGTAGGAGTATATGAGAAATGAAGAGCAGGACAAATTTTGACATGAAGAGCAGGAGGATGTTGGACATGAATTGTAGGAGGATGTGAGACATGAAGAGCAGGAGGATGTGAGACATGAGGAGCAGGAAGATGTGGGATATGAATAGCAGGAGGATGTGGGATATGAACAGCCAAAGGATGCGGAATATGAAGAGCTGGAAGATGTGGGATATGAAGAGCAGGAGGATGAGGGACATGAAGAGCAGGAGGATGTGGGATATGAAGAGCAGGAGGATGTGGAACATGAAGAGCAGGAGGATGTGGGACATGAAGAGCAGGAGAATGTGTGATATGAAGTGCAGGAGGATGTGGGATATGAAGAGCAGGAGCATGTGGGACAAAGAAGAGCAGGAGGATGTGGGAGATGAAGTGCAGGTGTATGTTGGACATGAAGAGCAGGAGGATGTGGGGCATGAACAGCAGAAGGATGTGGGACATGAAGAGCAGGAGGATGTGTGAGGTTGAAGAGCAGGAGGATTAGGGACATTATTTTCAGGAGGATGTGGGACATGAGGAGCGGAGGATGTAGGTTATGAAGAGCAGGATGATGTGGGATATGAAGAGCAGGAGGATGTGCGATATGAAGAGCAGGAGGATGTGAGACATGAGGAGCAGGAAGATGTGGGATATGAAGAGCAGGAGGATGTGGGATATGAAGAGCAGGAGGATGTGCGATATGAAGAGCAGGAGGATGTGAGACATGAGGAGCAGGAAGATGTGGGATATGAACAGCAAAAGGATGCGGAATATGAAGAGCTGGAAGATGTGGGATATGAAGAGCAGGAGGATGAAGGACATGAAGAGCAGGAGGATGTGGGATATGAAGAGCAGGAGGATGTGCGATATGAAGAGCAGGAGGATGTCGGATATGAAGAGCAGGTGGATGTTGGATATGAAGAGTAGGAAGTTGTGGGATATGAAGAGCTGGAGGTTGTGAGACATGAAGAGCAGGAGGATGTGTGATATGAAGATTAGGAGGATGTGAGATACGAGAACCAGGAGGATTTGGACATGAAGAGCAGGAGATTGTGTAACATGAATAGCAGGAGGATGTGAGACATGAAAATCAGGAGGATGTGCAATATGAAGAGCAGGAGGATGTGGCTTTTGAAGATCGGGAGGATGTGGGATCTGAAGAGCAGGAGAATGTGGGATATGAAGAGTAGGAGCATGTGGGAGATGAAGTCCAGGAGTATGTGGGACATGAAGAGCAGGAGGATGTTGGACATGTAAAGTAGGAGGATGTGGGACATGAAGAGCAGGAGGGTGTGAGACATGAAGAGCAGGAGGATGTGAGACATGAAGAGCAGGAGGATGTTGGATATGGAGAGCAGGAGTATATGGGATGTGATGTGTAGGAGGATGTGGGATATGAAGAGCAGGAGGATGTGCGATATGAAGAGCAGGAGGATGTCGGATATGAAGAGCAGGTGGATGTTGGATATGAAGAGTAGGAAGTTGTGGGATATGAAGAGCTGGAGGTTGTGAGACATGAAGAGCAGGAGGATGTGTGATATGAAGATTAGGAGGATGTGAGATACGAGAACCAGGAGGATTTGGACATGAAGAGCAGGAGATTGTGTAACATGAATAGCAGGAGGATGTGAGACATGAAAATCAGGAGGATGTGCAATATGAAGAGCAGGAGGATGTGGCTTTTGAAGATCGGGAGGATGTGGGATCTGAAGAGCAGGAGAATGTGGGATATGAAGAGTAGGAGCATGTGGGAGATGAAGTCCAGGAGTATGTGGGACATGAAGAGCAGGAGGATGTTGGACATGTAAAGTAGGAGGATGTGGGACATGAAGAGCAGGAGGGTGTGAGACATGAAGAGCAGGAGGATGTGAGACATGAAGAGCAGGAGGATGTTGGATATGGAGAGCAGGAGTATATGGGATGTGATGTGTAGGAGGATGTGGGAGGTGAAGAGCAGGTGGATGTGCAACATGAAGCGTTGGAGGATGTGAGATATGAAGAGAATGAAGATGTGGTACATGAAGTGTGGGAGGATGTGGGAGGTGAAGAGCAGGATGATGAGGGACATGAAGTGCAGGAGAATGTGGGATATGAAGAGCACGAGGATGTGGGACATGAAGAGCAGAAGGATATGGGATATGAAGAGCAGGAGGATGTGGGACATGAAGAGCAGGAGGATGTGCGATATGAAGTGCAGGAGGATGTGGGACATAAAGAGCAGTAGTTTGTAGGACATGGAGAGCACGAGGATGTGGGACATGAAGAGCACGAGGATGTGGGACATGAAGAGCAGGAGGATATGGGACAGGAAGTGCAGGAGGATGTCAGACATGAATAGCAGTAGGATATGGGACATGAAGAGCCAGAGAATGTGCAACATGAAGAGCAGGAGCATGTGGGATATGAAGAGAAGGAAGATTTGGGACATGAAGATCAGGTGGATGTGGGACATGAAGTGTAGGAGGATGTGAGACATGAAGAGCAGGAGGATGTGGGATATTAAGATCGGGACGATGTATGATATGAAGAGCAGGTGAATGTGGGATATGAAGAGCAGGAGGATGTTGGACATGTAAAGCAGGAGGATGTGGGACATGAAGAGCAGGAGGATGTTGGATATGAAGAGCAGGAGGATGTGGGACGTGAAGAGCTGGAGGATGAGGGACATGAAGAGCAGGAGGATCTGCGATATGAAGATTAGTAGGCTCTGACATTTGAAGAGCAGTAGGATGTGGGACATGAAGAGCAGGAGAATGTGGGACAAGAAGAGCAGGAAGATGTGGGTCCTGAAGAGCAGGAGGATGTGTGACATGAAGTGCAGGAGGTTGTGGGACATGACGAGCAGGAGGATGTGGGACATGAAGTGCAGGAGGATGTGGGACATGAAGAGCAGGAGGATGTGGGATATGAAGTGCAGGAGGATGTGGGACATGAAGAGCAGGAGGATGTGGGACATGAAGAGCAGGAGGATTTGGGAGATTAAGTGCAGGTGCATGTTGGACATGAAGAGCAGAAGGATGTGGGACATGAAGAGCAGGAGGATGTGTGAGGTGAAGAGCAGGAGGATTAGGGACATGAATTGCAGGAGGATGTGGGACATGAGGAGCGGAGGATGTAGGTTATGAAGAGCAGGATGATGTGGGATATGAAGAGCAGGAGGATGTGCGATATGAAGTGCAGGAGGATGTCGGATATGAAGAGCAGGATGATGTTGGATATGAAGAGCAGGAAGTTGTGGGATATGAAGAGCTGGAGGTTGTGAGACATGAAGAGCAGGACGATTTGGGACATGAAGAGCAGGAGGATGTGAGACGTGAAGAGCAGGAGGATGTGGGACATGAAGAGCAGGAGGATGTGAGACGTGAAGAGCAGGAGGATGTGCGATATGAAGATTAGGAGGATGTGGGATACAAGAACCAGGAGGATTTGAACATGAAGTGCAGGATGTTGTGTAACATGAAGAGCAGGAGGATGTCGGATATGAAGAGCAGGAGATTGTGTAACATGAATAGCAGGAGCATGTGAGACATGAAGATCAGGAGGATGTGCGAAATGAAGAGCAGGAGGATGTGGGACATGAAGAGCAGGAGCATGTGGGATATGAAGAGCAGGAGGATGTGCGATATGAAGAGCAGGAGGATGTGGGATATGAAGAGCAGTAGTTTGTAGGACATGAAGAGCAGGAGGATGTGGGACATGAAGAGCAGGAAGATATGGGACAGGAAGTGCAGGAGGATGTGCAACATGAAGAGCAGGAGGACGTGGGATATGAAGAGCAGGAGCATGTGGGATATGAAGAGAAGGAAGATTTGGGACATGAAGAGCAGGAGGATGTGGGACATGAAGAGCAGGAGGATGTGGGACATGAAGAGCAGGAGGATGGAGGACATGAAGAGCAAGAGGATGTGGGATATGAAGTCCAAGTGGATGTGGGATATGAAGAGCAGGAAGATGTGGGACATGAAGATCAGGAGGATGTGGGACATGAAGTGTAGGAGTATATGAGAAATGAAGAGCAGGACGAATTTTGACATGAAGAGCAGGAGGATGTTGGACATGAAGAGCAGGAGAATGTGGGATATGAAGTGCAGGAGGATGTGGGACATGAAGAGCAGGAGGATTTGGGAGATTAAGTGCAGGTGTATGTTGAACATGAAGAGCAGAAGGATGTGGGACATGAAGAGCAGGAGGATGTGTGAGGTGAATTGCAGGAGGATGTGGGACATGAGGAGCAGAGGATGTAGGTTATGAAGAGCAGGATGATGTGGGATATGAAGAGCAGGAGGATGTGCGATATGAAGTGCAGGAGGATGTCGGATATGAAGAGCAGGATGATGTTGGATATGAAGAGCAGGAAGTTGTGGGATATGAAGAGCTGGAGGTTGTGAGACATGAAGAGCAGGACGATTTGGGACATGAAGAGCAGGAGGATGTGAGACGTGAAGAGCAGGAGGATGTGCGATATTAAGATTAGGAGGATGTGGGATACAAGAACCAGGAGGATTTGAACATGAAGTGAAGGATGTTGTGTAACATGAAGAGCAAGAGGATGTCGGATATGAAGAGCAGGAGATTGTGTAACATGAATAGCAGGAGCATATGAGACATGAAGATCAGGAGGATGTGCGATATGAAGAGCAGGAGGATGTGGGACATGAAGAGCAGGAGGATGTGGGATATGAAGAGCAGGAGGATGTGGGACATGAAGAGCAGGAGGTTGTGAGACATGAAGAGCAGGAGGATGTGGGATATGAAGAGCAGTGGTTTGTAGGACATGAAGAGCACGAGGATGTGGGACATGAAGAGCAGTAGTTTGTCGGACATGAAGAGCACGAGGATGTGGGACATGAAGAGCAGGAGAATATGGGACAGGAAGTGCAGGAGGATGTGGGACATGAAGAGCAGGAGGATGTGGGACATGAAGAGCAGGAGGATGTGGGACATGAAGATCAGGAGGATGTGGGACATGAAGTGTAGGAGTATATGAGAAATGAAGAGCAGGACAAATTTTGACATGAAGAGCAGGAGGATGTCGGACATGAATTGTAGGAGGATGTGAGACATGAAGAGCAGGAGGATGTGAGACATGAGGAGCAGGAAGATGTGGGATATGAATAGCAGGAGGATGTGGGATATGAACAGCCAAAGGATGCGGAATATGAAGAGCTGGAAGATGTGGGATATGAAGAGCAGGAGGATGAGGGACATGAAGAGCAGGAGGATGTGGGACATGAAGAGCAGGAGGATGTGCAACATGAAGAGCAGGAGGACGTGGGATATGAAGAGCAGGAGCATGTGGGATATGAAGAGCAGGAAGATTTGGGACATGAAGAGCAGGAGGATGTGGGACATGAAGAGCAGGAGGATGGAGGACATGAAGAGCAAGAGGATGTGGGATATGAAGTCCAAGTGGATGTGGGATATGAAGAGCAGGAAGATGTGGGACATGAAGATCAGGAGGATGTGGGACATGAAGTGTAGGAGTATATGAGAAATGAAGAGCAGGACAAATTTTGACATGAAGAGCAGGAGGATGTTGGACATGAATTGTAGGAGGATGTGAGACATGAAGAGCAGGAGGATGTGAGACATGAGGAGCAGGAAGATGTGGGATATGAATAGCAGGAGGATGTGGGATATGAACAGCCAAAGGATGCGGAATATGAAGAGCTGGAAGATGTGGGATATGAAGAGCAGGAGGATGAGGGACATGAAGAGCAGGAGGATGTGGGATATGAAGAGCAGGAGGATGTGGAACATGAAGAGCAGGAGGATGTGGGACATGAAGAGCAGGAGAATGTGTGATATGAAGTGCAGGAGGATGTGGGATATGAAGAGCAGGAGCATGTGGGACAAAGAAGAGCAGGAGGATGTGGGAGATGAAGTGCAGGTGTATGTTGGACATGAAGAGCAGGAGGATGTGGGGCATGAACAGCAGAAGGATGTGGGACATGAAGAGCAGGAGGATGTGTGAGGTTGAAGAGCAGGAGGATTAGGGACATTATTTTCAGGAGGATGTGGGACATGAGGAGCGGAGGATGTAGGTTATGAAGAGCAGGATGATGTGGGATATGAAGAGCAGGAGGATGTGCGATATGAAGAGCAGGAGGATGTGAGACATGAGGAGCAGGAAGATGTGGGATATGAAGAGCAGGAGGATGTGGGATATGAAGAGCAGGAGGATGTGCGATATGAAGAGCAGGAGGATGTGAGACATGAGGAGCAGGAAGATGTGGGATATGAACAGCAAAAGGATGCGGAATATGAAGAGCTGGAAGATGTGGGATATGAAGAGCAGGAGGATGAAGGACATGAAGAGCAGGAGGATGTGGGATATGAAGAGCAGGAGGATGTGCGATATGAAGAGCAGGAGGATGTCGGATATGAAGAGCAGGTGGATGTTGGATATGAAGAGTAGGAAGTTGTGGGATATGAAGAGCTGGAGGTTGTGAGACATGAAGAGCAGGAGGATGTGTGATATGAAGATTAGGAGGATGTGAGATACGAGAACCAGGAGGATTTGGACATGAAGAGCAGGAGATTGTGTAACATGAATAGCAGGAGGATGTGAGACATGAAAATCAGGAGGATGTGCAATATGAAGAGCAGGAGGATGTGGCTTTTGAAGATCGGGAGGATGTGGGATCTGAAGAGCAGGAGAATGTGGGATATGAAGAGTAGGAGCATGTGGGAGATGAAGTCCAGGAGTATGTGGGACATGAAGAGCAGGAGGATGTTGGACATGTAAAGTAGGAGGATGTGGGACATGAAGAGCAGGAGGGTGTGAGACATGAAGAGCAGGAGGATGTGAGACATGAAGAGCAGGAGGATGTTGGATATGGAGAGCAGGAGTATATGGGATGTGATGTGTAGGAGGATGTGGGATATGAAGAGCAGGAGGATGTGCGATATGAAGAGCAGGAGGATGTCGGATATGAAGAGCAGGTGGATGTTGGATATGAAGAGTAGGAAGTTGTGGGATATGAAGAGCTGGAGGTTGTGAGACATGAAGAGCAGGAGGATGTGTGATATGAAGATTAGGAGGATGTGAGATACGAGAACCAGGAGGATTTGGACATGAAGAGCAGGAGATTGTGTAACATGAATAGCAGGAGGATGTGAGACATGAAAATCAGGAGGATGTGCAATATGAAGAGCAGGAGGATGTGGCTTTTGAAGATCGGGAGGATGTGGGATCTGAAGAGCAGGAGAATGTGGGATATGAAGAGTAGGAGCATGTGGGAGATGAAGTCCAGGAGTATGTGGGACATGAAGAGCAGGAGGATGTTGGACATGTAAAGTAGGAGGATGTGGGACATGAAGAGCAGGAGGGTGTGAGACATGAAGAGCAGGAGGATGTGAGACATGAAGAGCAGGAGGATGTTGGATATGGAGAGCAGGAGTATATGGGATGTGATGTGTAGGAGGATGTGGGAGGTGAAGAGCAGGTGGATGTGCAACATGAAGCGTTGGAGGATGTGAGATATGAAGAGAATGAAGATGTGGTACATGAAGTGTGGGAGGATGTGGGAGGTGAAGAGCAGGATGATGAGGGACATGAAGTGCAGGAGAATGTGGGATATGAAGAGCACGAGGATGTGGGACATGAAGAGCAGAAGGATATGGGATATGAAGAGCAGGAGGATGTGGGACATGAAGAGCAGGAGGATGTGCGATATGAAGTGCAGGAGGATGTGGGACATAAAGAGCAGTAGTTTGTAGGACATGGAGAGCACGAGGATGTGGGACATGAAGAGCACGAGGATGTGGGACATGAAGAGCAGGAGGATATGGGACAGGAAGTGCAGGAGGATGTCAGACATGAATAGCAGTAGGATATGGGACATGAAGAGCCAGAGAATGTGCAACATGAAGAGCAGGAGCATGTGGGATATGAAGAGAAGGAAGATTTGGGACATGAAGATCAGGTGGATGTGGGACATGAAGTGTAGGAGGATGTGAGACATGAAGAGCAGGAGGATGTGGGATATGAAGAGCAAAAGGATGCGGAATTTGAAGAGCTGGAAGATGTGGGATATGAAGAGCAGGAGGATGAGGGACATGAAGGCAGGAGAACATTTGATATGAAGAGCAGGAGGATGTGGGAGGTGAGGGAGAGTGAGGGGTAATAAATGTCAGTTTTTACCATGCTTCCTCTTTGTATCTCTTCTCTAGTTGTTGTTTCAGATTGGGGCAAAATCCTTCCTGTTTCAGAGATCGGGGATTGGCGTAGGATGGAGTGAGGGAAGGTTGGGGGGGTATTAGAGTGATGTTTACGTGTTGGGGAGGGGGTTAGAACGTTTTTACATGTGGAGGGGATAGAATGTTGTTTACGTGTGGGGGTGTGTTAGAGTGTTGTTTATGTCTGGGGTTTTTGAGTGTTGTTTATGCCTGGGTGGGGTTAGAGTGTTGTTTACGTGTGGGGTGTTAGAGTGTTGTTTACATGTGGGGGGGTTAGAGTGTTGTTTACGTGTGGGGTGTTAGAGGTTGTGTACATGTGGGGGGGTTAGTGTGTTGTTTACGTGCAGGGGGTTGTTGAGTGGTGTTTATGTGTGGTGGTGTTAGATTGTTGTTTACGTGTGGGGGGGTTAGAGTGTTGTTTACGTGTGGGGGGGTTAGAGTGTTGTTTACGAGTGGGGTGAGTTAGAGTGTTTTTTACGTGTGGGGGGGTTAGATTGTTGTTTACGTGTGGAGGGTTGGAGGGATGTTTACGTGTGGGGTGTTTAGAGTGTTGCTTATATGTGGGTGGGTTAGATTGTTTTTTACGTGTGGAGGGGTTAGAGTGTTGTTTACGTGTGGGGAGGTTGAGTGTTGTTTACATGTGGGGTGGGTTGGACTGTTGTTTACATGTCCGGGGGGTTAGAGTGTTGTTTACGTGTGGGGGTGTTAGAGTGTTGTTTACGAGTGGGGGTTTGGAGTGTTGTTTACGTGTGGGTGGGATACATTGTTGTTTACGTGTGGGGGAGTTAGAGTGTTGTTTACGTGTGGGGTCGTTAGAATGTTGTTTACATGTGGGGGGTTACAGTGTGGTTTACGTGTAGGGGGGTTAGATTGTTGTTTACGAGTGGGTGGTTTAGAGTGTTGTTTATGTTTGGGTGGGATACATTGTTGTTTACGTGAGTGGGAGTTAGAGTGTTGTTTAAGTGTGTGGTTTAGTGTGTTGCTTACATGTGGGAGGGTTACAGTGTTGTTTACGTGTGGGGGGTTAGATTGTTGTTTAAGTGTGGGGGGTTTAGATTATTGATTACGTGTGGGGGATAGATTGTTGTTTACCTTTGGGGGGGATAGATTGTTGTTTACATGTGGGGGCTTAGAGTGTTGTTTACGATTGGGGGGGTTAAAGTGTTGTTTACATTTGGGGGGCTTAGAGTGTTGTTTATGTGTGGGGTTACAGTGTGGGGGTTAGAGTGTTGTTTACGTGTGGAGTGGTTAGAGTGTTGTTTACGTGTGGGGGTAGAGTGTTGTTTACGTGTGGAGGGGTTAGATTGTTGTTTACGTGTGGGGGTGTTAGAGTGTTGTTTACGTTTGGGGGATTTAGAGTGTTCTTTACATGTGTGGGGGTTAGAGTGTTGTTTACATGTGTGGGTGTTAGAGTGTTGTTTACGTGTGGGGGTGTTAGAGTGTTGTATACGTGTGGGGGGTTAGAGTCTTGTATATGTGTGAGGGGTGTGTTAGTGTGTTGTTTACATGTGGGGGGGTTAGATTGTTGTTTACGTGTGGGGGGTTTAGAGTGTTGTTTACGTGTGGGGTGTTAGAGTGTTGTTTACGTGTAGGGGGGTTACATTGTTGTTTACGTGTGGGGAGTTAGAGTGTTGTTTACGTGTGGGGGGGTTAGACTGTTTTGTACGTGTGGGGGGTTACGGTGTTGTTTACATGTGGGGGGGTTAGATCGTTGTTTATGTGTTGGGGGGGGTTAGACTGTTGTTTACGAGTGGTGGGGTTAGAGTGTTGTTTACTTTTGGAAGCTTTAGAGTTTTGTTTATGTGTGGGGGTGTTAGAGTGTTCTTTACGTGTGGCTGGGGTTAGAGTGTTGTTTACGTGTGGCAGTGTTAGAGTGTTGTTTACGTGTGGCGGGGGTTAGAGTTTTGTTTACGCATGGAGGGTTGGAGTGTTGTTGACATGTGGGTGGTTTAGAGTGTTGTTTAAGTGTGGGGGGTGTTAGTGTGTTGTTTACGTGTGGGGGGTTTAGAGTGTTGTTTACGTGTGGGGGGTGTTAGAGTGTTGTTTACATATGGGGTGGTTTAGAGTGTTGTTATGTGTGGGTGGGTTAGATTGTTGTTGACGTGTGGGGGTTGTTAGAGTGTTGTTTACATTTGAGGGGTGTTAGAGTGTTGTTTACGTGTGGGGGCGTTAGAGTGTTGTTTACGTGCAAGGGGGTGTTGAGTGCTGTTTATGTGTGGTGGTGTTAGATTGTTGTTTACGTGTAGGGGGGTTAGAGCGTTGTTTACGTGTGCAGTGAGTTAGAGTGTTTTTTACGTGTGGTAGTTTGGAGTGTTGTTTACGTGTGGGGGTGTTAGAGTGTTGTTTACGTGTGGGGGTGTTAGAGTGTTGTTTATGTGTGGGGGTGTTAGAGTGTTGTTTACGTGTGGGGGTTTGGAGTGTTGTTTATGTGTGGGGGTGTTAGAGTGTTGTTTACGTGTGGGGGTGTTAGAGTGTTGTTTACGTGTGGGGGTGTTAGAGTGTTGTTTATGTGTGGGGGTGTTAGAGTGTTGTTTACGTGTGGGGGTGTTAGAGTGTTGTTTACGTGTGGGGGTTTGGAGTGTTGTTTACGTGTGGGTGGGATACATTGTTGTTTACATGTGGCGGAGTTAGAGTGCTGTTTAAGTGTAGGGGGTTAATGTGTTGCTTACATGTGGGAGGGTTACGTGTTGCTTATGTGTGGGGGGTTAGATTGTTGTTTAAGTGTGGGGGGTTTAGATTATTTATTACGTGTGTGGGTTTAGAGGGTTGTTTATGTGTGGGGGGGATAGATTGTTGTTTACATGTGGGGGGTTTAGATTATTGATTACATGTGTGGGTTTAGAGTGTTGTTTACGTGTGGGGGGGTTAGAGTGTTGTTTACGATTGGGGGGGTTAAAGTGTTGTTTACGTATGGGGGGTTTAGATTATTGTTTACGTGTAGGGAGGTTAGAGTGTTGTTTATGTGTGGGGGGGATAGATTGTTGTTTACATGTGGGGGCTTAGAGTGTTGTTTACGTGTGGGGGGGTTAAAGTGTTGTTTACGTATGGGGGGCTTAGAGTGTTGTTTACGTGTGGGGTGGTTAGAGTGTTGTTTACGTGTGGGGGTTAGAGTGTTGTTTACATGTGGGGGGGTTAGATTTTTGTTTATGTGTTGGGGGGGTTAGACTGTTGTTTACGAGTGGTGGGGTTAGAGTGCTGTTTACTTTTGGGAGCTTTAGAGTGTTGTTTACGTGTGGGGGTGTTAGAGCGTTCTTTACGTGTGGCGGGGGTTAGAGTGTTGTTTACGCGTGGAGGGTTGGAGTGTTGTTGACATGTGGGTGGTTTAGAGTGTTGTTTAAGTGTGGAGGGTGTTAGTGTGTTGTTTACTTGTGGGGGATTTAGAGTGTTGTTTACGTGTGGGGGTTGTTAGAGTGTTGTTTACGTGTGGGGTGTTAGAGTGTTGTTTACGTGTGGGGTGTTAGAGTGTTGTTTACGTGTGGGGGGGTTAGAGTGTTGTTTACGTGTGGGGGGTGTTAGAGTGTTGTTTACGTGTGGGGGGTTTAGAGTGTTGTTTACGTGTGGGGGTGTTAGACTGTTGTTTACATATGGAGTGGTTTAGAGTGTTGTTATGTGTGGGTGGTTTAGATTGTTGTTGACGTGTGGGGGTTGTTAGAGTGTTGTTTACGTGGGGGGGGTTAGAGTGTTGTTTACATTTGAGGGGTGTTAGAGTGTTGTTTACGTGTGGGGGGGTTAGAGTGTTGTTTACATGTGGCTGGGGTTAGAGTGTTGTTTACGTGTGGGGGGTGTGTTAGTTTGTTGCTTATGTGTCGGGGGGTTAGAGTGTTGTTTACGAATGAGTGGGGTTAGTGTGTGTTTTTACGTGTGGGAGTTTAGAGTGTTGTTTACATGTGGGGGGTTAGTTTTTTGTTTACATGTTGGGGCTTAGAGTGTTTTGTACGTGTGGGGGGTTTAGAGTTTTGTTTACGTGTAAGGGGTTAGAGTGTTGTTTAAGTGTGGGGGTTGTTAGACTGTTGTTTACATGTGGGGGGGTTTAGAGTGTTGGATACGTGTGTGGGGTTTAGAGTGTTGTTTACGTGTGGGGTTGTTAGACTGTTGTTTACGTGTGGCAGGATTGGGCTGCTGTTTTCATGTGGGGGTTAGCGTGTTGTTTATGTGTGGAGGGTGTTAGAGTGTTGTCTACATGTGGGGGTGTTAGAGTGTTGTTTACGTGTGGAGGGTGTTAGAGTGTTGTCTACGTGTGGAGGGTGTTAGAGTGTTGTTTACGTGTGGGAGGATTGGGCTGCTGTTTTCATGTGGGGGTTAGCGTGTTGTTTACGTGTGGAGGGGGTTAGAGTGTTTCCTACGTGTGAGGGGGTTTAGAGTGTTGTTATGTGTGGGTGGGTTAGATTGTTGTTGACGTGTGGTGGGTGTTAGAGTGTTGTTTACGTGTTGGGGTGTTAGACTGTTGTTATGTGTGGGTGGGTTAGATTGTTGTTGACGTGTGGTGGGTTTTAGAGTGTTGTTTACGTGTTGGGGTGTTAGAGTGTTGTTTACGTGTGGGGGACTGGACTGTTGTTTACATGTGGGTGGGATACATTGTTGTTTACGTGTGGGGGAGTTAGAGTGTTGTTTCAGTGTAGGGGGTTAATGTGTTGCTTACATGTGGGAGGGTTACGTGTTGTTTACGTGTGGGGGGTTAGATTGTTGTTTAAGTGTGGGGGGTTTAGATTATTGATTACATGTGTGGGTTTAGAGCGTTGTTTACGTGTGGGGGGGATAGATTGTTGTTTACATGTGGGGGCTTAGAGTGTTGTTTATGATTGGGGGGGTTAAAGTGTTGTTTACGTATGGGGGGCTTAGAGTGTTGTTTACGTGTGGGGTGGTTAGAGTGTTGTTTACATGTGGGGGTTAGAGTGTTGTTTACGTGTGGGGGGGGTTAGATTGTTGGTTACGTGTGGGGGGTTTAGAGTGTTGTTTACGTGTGGGGTCATTAGAATGTTGTTTATGTGTGGGGGGTTAGAGTGTTGTTTACGTGTGTGGGGTTTAGAGTGTTATTTACGTGTGGGGGGTGTTAGAGTATTGTTTACATATGGGGTGGTTTAGAGTGTTGTTTACGTGTGGGGGGTGTTAGAGTGTTGTTTACATATAGGGTGGTTTAGAGTGTTGTTTAAGTGCGGGAGGTGTTAGTGTGTTGTTTACGTGTGGGGGGTTTAGAGTGTTATTTACGTGTGGGGGGTGTTAGTGTGTTGTTTACGTGTGGGGGGTTTAGAGTGTTATTTACGTGTGGGAGGTGTTAGAGTGTTGTTTACATATGGAGTGGTTTAGAGTGTTGTTTACGTGTGGGGTGGTTTAGAGTGTTGTTATGTGTGGGTGGGTTTGATTGTTGTTGATGTGTGGGGGTTGTTAGAGTGTTGTTTACATTTGAGGGGTGTTAGAGTGTTGTTTACGTGTGGGGGGGTTAGAGTGTTGTTTACATTTGAGGGGTGTTAGAGTGTTGTTTACGTGTGGGGTGGTTAGAGTGTTGTTTACGTGAGGGGGTTAGAGTGTTGTTTACATGTGGCTGGGGTTAGAGTGTTGTTTACGTGTAGGGGGTTAGAGTGTTATTTACATGGGGGAGTTAGATTGTTATTTTCATGTGGGGGAGTTAGAGTGTTGTTTATGTGTGGGGTGGTTAGAGTGTTGTTTACATATGAGGGGGGTTTAGAGTATTGTTTACGTGTCGGGGGGTTAGAGTGTTGGTTACGAATGAGTGGGGTTAGTGTGTTTTTTTACGTGTGGGAGTTTAGAGCGTTGTTTACGTGTGGGGGGTTAGAGTGTTTTTTTACTTGTGGGGGGTTTAGAGTGTTGTTTGCGTGTGTGGGGTTTAGAGTGTTGTTTATGTGTGTGGGGTTTAGAGTGTTGTTTACGTGTGGAGGGTGTTAGAGTGTTGTCAACGTGTGGAGGGTGTTAGAGTGTTGTTTACGTGTGGGAGGATTGGGCTGCTGTTTTCATGTGGGGGTTAGCGTGTTGTTTACGTGTGGAGGGGGTTAGAGTGTTGTCTACATGTGGGGGGTTTAGAGTGTTGTTATGTGTGGGTGGGTTAGATTGTTGTTGACGTGTGGTGGGTTTTAGAGTGTTGTTTACGTGTTGGGGTGTTAGAGTGTTGTTTACGTGTGGGGGACTGGACTGTTGTTTACGTGTGGGTGGGATACATTGTTGTTTACGTGTGGGGGAGTTAGAGTGTTGTTTCAGTGTAGGGGGTTAATGTGTTGCTTACATGTGGGAGGGTTACGTGTTGTTTACGTGTGGGGGGTTAGATTGTTGTTTAAGTGTGGGGGGTTTAGATTATTGATTACATGTGTGGGTTTAGAGCGTTGTTTACGTGTGGGGGGGATAGATTGTTGTTTACATGTGGGGGCTTAGAGTGTTGTTTATGTTTGGGGGGGTTAAAGTGTTGTTTACGTATGGGGGGCTTAGAGTGTTGTTTACGTGTGGGGTGGTTAGAGTGTTGTTTACATGTGGAGGTTAGAGTGTTGCTTACGTGTGGGGGGTTTAGAATGTTATTTACGTGTGGGGGGTGTTAGTGTGTTGTTTACGTGTGGGGGGTTTAGAGTGTTATTTACGTGTGGGGGGTGTTAGAGTGTTGTTTACATATGGGGTGGTTTAGAGTGTTGTTTACGTGTGGGGGGTGTTAGAGTGTTGTTTACATATGGGGTGGTTTAGAGTGTTGTTTACGTGTGGGGGGTGTTAGAGTGTTGTTTACATATGGGGTGGTTTAGAGTGTTGTTATGTGTGGGTGGGTTTGATTGTTGTTGATGTGTGGGGGTTGTTAGAGTGTTGTTTACATTTGAGGGGTGTTAGAGTGTTGTTTACGTGTGGGGGGGTTAGAGTGTTGTTTACATTTGAGGGGTGTTAGAGTGTTGTTTACGTGTGGGGGGGTTAGAGTGTTGTTTACGTGAGGGAGTTAGAGTGTTGTTTACATGTGGCTGGGGTTAGAGTGTTGTTTACGTGTAGGGGGTTAGAGTGTTATTTACATGGGGGAGTTAGATTGTTATTTTCATGTGGGGGAGTTAGAGTGTTGTTTACGTGTGGGGTGGTTAGAGTGTTGTTTACGTATGAGGGGGGTTTAGAGTATTGTTTACGTGTCGGGGGGTTAGAGTGTTGGTTACGAATGAGTGGGGTTAGTGTGTTTTTTTACGTGTGGGAGTTTAGAGCGTTGTTTACGTGTGGGGGGTTAGAGTGTTTTTTTACGTGTGGGGGGTTTAGAGTGTTGTTTACGTGTGGAGGGTTAGAGTGTTTTTTTACGTGTGGGGGGTTTAGAGCGTTGTTTACGTGTGGGGGGTTTAGAGTGTTGTTTACGTGTGGGGGGTTTAGAATGTTATTTACGTGTGGGGGGTTTAGAGTGTTGTTTACGTGTGGGGGGTTTAGAGTGTTGTTTGCGTGTGTGGGGTTTAGAGTGTTGTTTACGTGTGTGGGGTTTAGAGTGTTGTTTATGTGTGTGGGGTTTAGAGTGTTGTTTACGTGTGGAGGGTGTTAGAGTGTTGTCAACGTGTGGAGGGTGTTAGAGTGTTGTTTACGTGTGGGAGGATTGGGCTGCTGTTTTCATGTGGGGGTTAGCGTGTTGTTTACGTGTGGAGGGGGTTAGAGTGTTGTCTACATGTGGGGGGTTTAGAGTGTTGTTATGTGTGGGTGGGTTAGATTGTTGTTGACGTGTGGTGGGTTTTAGGGTATTGTTTACGTGTTGGGGTGTTAGAGTGTTGTTTACGTGTTGGGGTGTTAGAGTGTTGTTTACGTGTGGGGGACTGGACTGTTGTTTACATGTGGGTGGGATACATTGTTGTTTACGTGTGGGGGAGTTAGAGTGTTGTTTCAGTGTAGGGGGTTAATGTGTTGCTTACATGTGGGAGGGTTACGTGTTGTTTACGTGTGGGGGTTTAGATTGTTGTTTAAGTGTGGGGGGTTTAGATTATTGATTACATGTGTGGGTTTAGAGCGTTGTTTACGTGTGGGGGGGATAGATTGTTGTTTACATGTGGGGGCTTAGAGTGTTGTTTATGATTGGGGGGGTTAAAGTGTTGTTTACGTATGGGGGGCTTAGAGTGTTGTTTACGTGTGGGGTGGTTAGAGTGTTGTTTACATGTGGAGGTTAGAGTGTTGCTTACGTGTGGGGGGGTTAGATTGTTGTTTACATGTGGGGGGTTAGAGTGTTGTTTACGTGTGGGGGGTTTAGAATGTTATTTACGTGTGGGGGGTGTTAGTGTGTTGTTTACGTGTGGGGGGTTTAGAGTGTTATTTACGTGTGGGGGGTGTTAGAGTGTTGTTTACATATGGGGTGATTTAGAGTGTTGTTTACGTGTGGGGGGTGTTAGAGTGTTGTTTACATATGGGGTGGTTTAGAGTGTTGTTATGTGTGGGTGGGTTAGAGTGTTGTTTACATTTGAGGGGTGTTAGAGTGTTGTTTACGTGTGGGGGGGTTAGAGTGTTGTTTGCGTGCGGGGGTTAGAATGTTGTTTACATGTGGCTGGGGTTAGAGTGTTGTTTACCTGTAAGGGGTTAGTGTGTTATTTACGTTGGGGAGTTAGATTGTTATTTTCATGTGGGGGATTTAGAGTGTTGTTTACGTGTGGGGTGGTTAGAGTGTTGGTTACGAATGAGTGGGGTTAGTGTGTTTTTTTACGTGTGGGAGTTTAGAGCATTGTTTACGTGTGGGGGGTTAGAGTGTTATTTACGTGGGGGAGTTAGATTGTTATTTTCATGTGGGGGAGTTAGAGTGTTGTTTATGTGTGGGGTGGTTAGAGTGTTGTTTACGTATGGGGGGGGGTTTAGAGTATTGTTTACGTGTCGGGGGGTTAGAGTGTTGGTTACGAATGAGTGGGGTTAGTATGTTTTTTTACGTGTGGGAGTTTAGAGTGTTGTTTACGTGTGGGGGTTTAGAGTGTTTTTTTACATGTGGGGGGTTTAGACTGTTGTTTACGTGTGTGGGGTTTAGAGTGTTTTTTACGTGTGGGGGTGTTAGAGTGTTGTTTACGTGTGGAGGGTGTTAGAGTGTTGTCTACGTGTGGGGGTGTTAGAGTGTTGTTTACGTGTAGGGGGTTAGAGTGTTATTTACATGGGGGAGTTAGATTGTTATTTTCATGTGGGGGAGTTAGAGTGTTGTTTACGTGTGGGGTGGTTAGAGTGTTGTTTACGTATGAGGGGGGTTTAGAGTATTGTTTACGTGTCGGGGGGTTAGAGTGTTGGTTACGAATGAGTGGGGTTAGTGTGTTTTTTTACGTGTGGGAGTTTAGAGCGTTGTTTACGTGTGGGGGGTTAGAGTGTTTTTTTACGTGTGGGGGGTTTAGAGTGTTGTTTACGTGTGGAGGGTTAGAGTGTTTTTTTACGTGTGGGGGGTTTAGAGCGTTGTTTACGTGTGGGGGGTTTAGAGTGTTGTTTACGTGTGGGGGGTTTAGAATGTTATTTACGTGTGGGGGGTTTAGAGTGTTGTTTACGTGTGGGGGGTTTAGAGTGTTGTTTGCGTGTGTGGGGTTTAGAGTGTTGTTTACGTGTGTGGGGTTTAGAGTGTTGTTTATGTGTGTGGGGTTTAGAGTGTTGTTTACGTGTGGAGGGTGTTAGAGTGTTGTCAACGTGTGGAGGGTGTTAGAGTGTTGTTTACGTGTGGGAGGATTGGGCTGCTGTTTTCATGTGGGGGTTAGCATGTTGTTTACGTGTGGAGGGGGTTAGAGTGTTGTCTACATGTGGGGGGTTTAGAGTGTTGTTATGTGTGGGTGGGTTAGATTGTTGTTGACGTGTGGTGGGTTTTAGGGTGTTGTTTACGTGTTGGGGTGTTAGAGTGTTGTTTACGTGTTGGGGTGTTAGAGTGTTGTTTACGTGTGGGGGACTGGACTGTTGTTTACATGTGGGTGGGATACATTGTTGTTTACGTGTGGGGGAGTTAGAGTGTTGTTTCAGTGTAGGGGGTTAATGTGTTGCTTACATGTGGGAGGGTTACGTGTTGTTTACGTGTGGGGGTTTAGATTGTTGTTTAAGTGTGGGGGGTTTAGATTATTGATTACATGTGTGGGTTTAGAGCGTTGTTTACGTGTGGGGGGGATAGATTGTTGTTTACATGTGGGGGCTTAGAGTGTTGTTTATGATTGGGGGGGTTAAAGTGTTGTTTACGTATGGGGGGCTTAGAGTGTTGTTTACGTGTGGGGTGGTTAGAGTGTTGTTTACATGTGGAGGTTAGAGTGTTGCTTACGTGTGGGGGGGTTAGATTGTTGTTTACATGTGGGGGGTTAGAGTGTTGTTTACGTGTGGGGGGTTTAGAATGTTATTTACGTGTGGGGGGTGTTAGTGTGTTGTTTACGTGTGGGGGGTTTAGAGTGTTATTTACGTGTGGGGGGTGTTAGAGTGTTGTTTACATATGGGGTGATTTAGAGTGTTGTTTACGTGTGGGGGGTGTTAGAGTGTTGTTTACATATGGGGTGGTTTAGAGTGTTGTTATGTGTGGGTGGGTTAGAGTGTTGTTTACATTTGAGGGGTGTTAGAGTGTTGTTTACGTGTGGGGGGGTTAGAGTGTTGTTTGCGTGCGGGGGTTAGAATGTTGTTTACATGTGGCTGGGGTTAGAGTGTTGTTTACCTGTAGGGGGGTTAGTGTGTTATTTACGTTGGGGAGTTAGATTGTTATTTTCATGTGGGGGATTTAGAGTGTTGTTTACGTGTGGGGTGGTTAGAGTGTTGGTTACGAATGAGTGGGGTTAGTGTGTTTTTTTACGTGTGGGAGTTTAGAGCATTGTTTACGTGTGGGGGGTTAGAGTGTTATTTACGTGGGGGAGTTAGATTGTTATTTTCATGTGGGGGAGTTAGAGTGTTGTTTATGTGTGGGGTGGTTAGAGTGTTGTTTACTTATGAGGTGGGTTTAGAGTATTGTTTACGTGTCGGGGGGTTAGAGTGTTGGTTACGAATGAGTGGGGTTAGTGTGTTTTTTTACGTGTGGGAGTTTAGAGCGTTGTTTACGTGTGGGGGGTTAGAGTGTTTTTTTACGTGTGGGGGGTTTAGAGTGTTGTTTACGTGTGTGGGGTTTAGAGTGTTGTTTATGTGTGTGGGGTTTAGAGTGTTGTTTACGTGTGGAGGGTGTTAGAGTGTTGTCAACGTGTGGAGGGTGTTAGAGTGTTGTCAACGTGTGGAGGGTGTTAGAGTGTTGTTTACGTGTGGGAGGATTGGGCTGCTGTTTTCATGTGGGGGTTAGCGTGTTGTTTACGTGTGGAGGGGGTTAGAGTGTTGTCTACATGTGGGGGGTTTAGAGTGTTGTTATGTGTGGGTGGGTTAGATTGTTGTTGACGTGTGGTGGGTGTTAGAGTGTTGTTTACGTGTTGGGGTGTTAGAGTGTTGGTTACGAATGAGTGGGGTTAGTGTGTTTTTTTACGTGTGGGAGTTTAGAGCATTGTTTACGTGTGGGGGGTTAGAGTGTTATTTACGTGGGGGAGTTAGATTGTTATTTTCATGTGGGGGAGTTAGAGTGTTGTTTATGTGTGGGGTGGTTAGAGTGTTGTTTACTTATGAGGTGGGTTTAGAGTATTGTTTACGTGTCGGGGGGTTAGAGTGTTGGTTACGAATGAGTGGGGTTAGTGTGTTTTTTTACGTGTGGGAGTTTAGAGCGTTGTTTACGTGTGGGGGGTTAGAGTGTTTTTTTACGTGTGGGGGGTTTAGAGTGTTGTTTACGTGTGTGGGGTTTAGAGTGTTGTTTATGTGTGTGGGGTTTAGAGTGTTGTTTACGTGTGGAGGGTGTTAGAGTGTTGTCAACGTGTGGAGGGTGTTAGAGTGTTGTCAACGTGTGGAGGGTGTTAGAGTGTTGTTTACGTGTGGGAGGATTGGGCTGCTGTTTTCATGTGGGGGTTAGCGTGTTGTTTACGTGTGGAGGGGGTTAGAGTGTTGTCTACATGTGGGGGGTTTAGAGTGTTGTTATGTGTGGGTGGGTTAGATTGTTGTTGACGTGTGGTGGGTTTTAGAGTGTTGTTTACGTGTTGGGGTGTTAGAGTGTTGTTTACGTGTGGGGGACTGGACTGTTGTTTACATGTGGGTGGGATACTTTGTTGTTTACGTGTGGGGGAGTTAGAGTGTTGTTTCAGTGTAGGGGGTTAATGTGTTGCTTACATGTGGGAGGGTTACGTGTTGTTTACGTGTGGGGGGTTAGATTGTTGTTTAAGTGTGGGGGGTTTAGATTATTGATTACATGTGTGGGTTTAGAGCGTTGTTTACGTGTGGGGGGGATAGATTGTTGTTTACATGTGGGGGCTTAGAGTGTTGTTTATGATTGGGGGGGTTAAAGTGTTGTTTACGTATGGGGGGCTTAGAGTGTTGTTTACGTGTGGGGTGGTTAGAGTGTTGTTTACATGTGGAGGTTAGAGTGTTGCTTACGTGTGGGGGGGTTAGATTGTTGTTTACATGTGGGGGGTTAGAGTGTTGTTTACGTGTGGGGGGTTAGAGTGTTGTTTACGTGTGGGGCGTTTAGAATGTTATTTACGTGTGGGGGGTGTTAGTGTGTTGTTTACGTGTGGGGGGTTTAGAGTGTTGTTTACGTGTGTGGGGTTTAGAGTGTTGTTTATGTGTGTGGGGTTTAGAGTGTTGTTTACGTGTGGAGGGTGTTAGAGTGTTGTCAACATGTGGAGGGTGTTAGAGTGTTGTTTACGTGTGGGAGGATTGGGCTGCTGTTTTCATGTGGGGGTTAGCGTTTTGTTTACGTGTGGAGGGGGTTAGAGTGTTGTCTACATGTGGGGGGTTTAGAGTGTTGTTATGTGTGGGTGGGTTAGATTGTTGTTGACGTGTGGTGGGTGTTAGAGTGTTGTTTACGTGTTGGGGTTTTAGAGTGCTGTTTACGTGCAAGGGGGTGTTGAGTGCTGTTTATGTGTGGTGGTGTTAGATTGTTGTTTACGTGTAGGGGGGTTAGAGTGTTGTTTACATGTGGGGGGGATAGATTGTTGTTTACATGTGGGGGCTTAGAGTGTTGTTTATGACTGGGGGGTTAAAATGTTGTTTACGTATGGGGGGCTTAGAGTGTTGTTTACATGTGAGGGGGTTAGATTGTTGTTTACGTGTGGGGGATTTAGAGTGTTGTTTACATGTGGGGTCGTTAGAATGTTGTTTACGTGTGAGGGGTTAGAGTGTTGTTTACGTGTGGGGTGGTTAGAGTGTTGTTTACGTGTGGGGGTTGTTAGACTGTTGTTTACATGTGGGGGTGTTAGAGTGTTGTTTACGTGTGGCAGGATTGGGCTGCTGTTTTCATGTGGGGGTTAGCCTGTTTTTTACGTGTGGAGGGTGTTAGAGTGTTGTCTACGTGTGGGGGTGTTAGAGAGTTGTTTACGTGTGGGAGGATTTGGCTGCCGTTTTCATGTGGGGGTTAGCATGTTGTTTACGTGTGGAGGGGGTTAGAGTGTTGTCTACGTGTGGGAGGGTTTAGAGTGTTGTTATGTGTGGGTAGGTTAGATTGTTGTTGACGTGTGGTGGGTGTTAGAGTGTTGTTTACGTGTTGGGGTGTTAGAGTGTTGTTATGTGTGGGGGGTTAGAGTGTTGTTTACGTGTTGGGGTGTTAGAGTGCTGTTTACGAGTGGGGTGAGTTAGAGTGTTTTTTACGTGTGGGGGTTTGGAGTGTTGTTTACGTGTGGGGGGTGTTAGTGTGTTGTTTACATATGGATTGGTTTAGAGTGTTGTTATGTGTGGGTGGGTTTGATTGTTGTTGATGTGTGGGGGTTGTTAGAGTGTTGTTTACATTTGAGGGGTGTTAGAGTGTTGTTTACGTGTGGGGGGGTTAGAGTGTTGTTTACATTTGAGGGGTGTTAGAGTGTTGTTTACGTGTGGGGGGGTTAGAGTGTTGTTTACGTGCGGGGGTTAGAGTGTTGTTTACATGTGGCTGGGGTTAGAGTGTTGTTTACGTGTAGGGGGGTTAGAGTGTTAAATACGTGGGGGAGTTAGATTGTTATTTTCATGTGGGGGAGTTAGAGTGTTGTTTACGTGTGGGGTGGTTAGAGTGTTGTTTACGTATGGGGGGGGGTTTAGAGTATTGTTTACGTGTCGGGGGGTTAGAGTGTTGGTTACGAATGAGTGGGGTTAGTATGTTTTTTTACGTGTGGGAGTTTAGAGTGTTGTTTACATGTGGGGGTTTAGAGTGTTTTTTTACATGTGGGGGGTTTAGACTGTTGTTTACGTGTGTGGGGTTTAGAGTGTTGTTTACGTGTGGGGGTGTTAGAGTGTTGTTTACGTGTGGAGGGTGTTAGAGTGTTGTCTACGTGTGGGGGTGTTAGAGTGTTGTTTACGTGTAGGGGGTTAGAGTGTTGGTTACGAATGAGTGGGGTTAGTGTGTTTTTTTACGTGTGGGAGTTTAGAGCGTTGTTTACGTGTGGGGGGTTAGAGTGTTTTTTTACGTGTGGGGGGTTTAGAGTGTTGTTTACGTGTGTGGGGTTTAGAGTGTTGTTTATGTGTGTGGGGTTTAGAGTGTTGTTTACGTGTGGAGGGTGTTAGAGTGTTGTCAACGTGTGGAGGGTGTTAGAGTGTTGTTTACGTGTGGGAGGATTGGGCTGCTGTTTTCATGTGGGGGTTAGAGTGTTGTTTACGTGTGGAGGGGGTTAGAGTGTTGTCTACATGTGGGGGGTTTAGAGTGTTGTTATGTGTGGGTGGGTTAGATTGTTGTTGACGTGTGGTGGGTTTTAGAGTGTTGTTTACGTGTTGGGGTGTTAGAGTGTTGTTTACGTGTGGGGGACTGGACTGTTGTTTACATGTGGGTGGGATACTTTGTTGTTTACGTGTGGGGGAGTTAGAGTGTTGTTTCAGTGTAGGGGGTTAATGTGTTGCTTACATGTGGGAGGGTTACGTGTTGTTTACGTGTGGGGGGTTAGATTGTTGTTTAAGTGTGGGGGGTTTAGATTATTGATTACATGTGTGGGTTTAGAGCGTTGTTTACGTGTGGGGGGGATAGATTGTTGTTTACATGTGGGGGCTTAGAGTGTTGTTTATGATTGGGGGGGTTAAAGTGTTGTTTACGTATGGGGGGCTTAGAGTGTTGTTTACGTGTGGGGTGGTTAGAGTGTTGTTTACATGTGGAGGTTAGAGTGTTGCTTACGTGTGGGGGGGTTAGATTGTTGTTTACGTGTGGGGGGTTAGAGTGTTGTTTACGTGTGGGGCGTTTAGAATGTTATTTACGTGTGGGGGGTGTTAGTGTGTTGTTTACGTGTGGGGGGTTTAGAGTGTTGTTTACGTGTGTGGGGTTTAGAGTGTTGTTTATGTGTGTGGGGTTTAGAGTGTTGTTTACGTGTGGAGGGTGTTAGAGTGTTGTCAACATGTGGAGGGTGTTAGAGTGTTGTTTACGTGTGGGAGGATTGGGCTGCTGTTTTCATGTGGGGGTTAGCGTTTTGTTTACGTGTGGAGGGGGTTAGAGTGTTGTCTACATGTGGGGGGTTTAGAGTGTTGTTATGTGTGGGTGGGTTAGATTGTTGTTGACGTGTGGTGGGTGTTAGAGTGTTGTTTACGTGTTGGGGTTTTAGAGTGCTGTTTACGTGCAAGGGGGTGTTGAGTGCTGTTTATGTGTGGTGGTGTTAGATTGTTGTTTACGTGTAGGGGGGTTAGAGTGTTGTTTACATGTGGGGGGGATAGATTGTTGTTTACATGTGGGGGCTTAGAGTGTTGTTTATGACTGGGGGGTTAAAATGTTGTTTACGTATGGGGGGCTTAGAGTGTTGTTTACATGTGAGGGGGTTAGATTGTTGTTTACGTGTGGGGGATTTAGAGTGTTGTTTACATGTGGGGTCGTTAGAATGTTGTTTACGTGTGAGGGGTTAGAGTGTTGTTTACGTGTGGGGTGGTTAGAGTGTTGTTTACGTGTGGGGGTTGTTAGACTGTTGTTTACATGTGGGGGTGTTAGAGTGTTGTTTACGTGTGGCAGGATTGGGCTGCTGTTTTCATGTGGGGGTTAGCCTGTTTTTTACGTGTGGAGGGTGTTAGAGTGTTGTCTACGTGTGGGGGTGTTAGAGAGTTGTTTACATGTGGGAGGATTTGGCTGCCGTTTTCATGTGGGGGTTAGCATGTTGTTTACGTGTGGAGGGGGTTAGAGTGTTGTCTATGTGTGGGAGGGTTTAGAGTGTTGTTATGTGTGGGTGGGTTAGATTGTTGTTGACGTGTGGTGGGTGTTAGAGTGTTGTTTACGTGTTGGGGTGTTAGAGTGTTGTTATGTGTGGGGGGTTAGAGTGTTGTTTACGTGTTGGGGTGTTAGAGTGCTGTTTACGAGTGGGGTGAGTTAGAGTGTTTTTTACGTGTGGGGGTTTGGAGTGTTGTTTACGTGTGGGGGGTGTTAGTGTGTTGTTTACATATGGATTGGTTTAGAGTGTTGTTATGTGTGGGTGGGTTTGATTGTTGTTGATGTGTGGGGGTTGTTAGAGTGTTGTTTACATTTGAGGGGTGTTAGAGTGTTGTTTACGTGTGGGGGGGTTAGAGTGTTGTTTACATTTGAGGGGTGTTAGAGTGTTGTTTACGTGTGGGGGGGTTAGAGTGTTGTTTACGTGCGGGGGTTAGAGTGTTGTTTACATGTGGCTGGGGTTAGAGTGTTGTTTACGTGTAGGGGGGTTAGAGTGTTATTTACGTGGGGGAGTTAGATTGTTATTTTCATGTGGGGGAGTTAGAGTGTTGTTTACGTGTGGGGTGGTTAGAGTGTTGTTTACGTATGGGGGGGGGTTTAGAGTATTGTTTACGTGTCGGGGGGTTAGAGTGTTGGTTACGAATGAGTGGGGTTAGTATGTTTTTTTACGTGTGGGAGTTTAGAGTGTTGTTTACGTGTGGGGGTTTAGAGTGTTTTTTTACATGTGGGGGGTTTAGACTGTTGTTTACGTGTGTGGGGTTTAGAGTGTTGTTTACGTGTGGGGGTGTTAGAGTGTTGTTTACGTGTGGAGGGTGTTAGAGTGTTGTCTACGTGTGGGGGTGTTAGAGTGTTGTTTACGTGTAGGGGGTTAGAGTGTTATTTACATGGGGGAGTTAGATTGTTATTTTCATGTGGGGGAGTTAGAGTGTTGTTTACGTGTGGGGTGGTTAGAGTGTTGTTTACGTATGAGGGGGGTTTAGAGTATTGTTTACGTGTCGGGGGGTTAGAGTGTTGGTTACGAATGAGTGGGGTTAGTGTGTTTTTTTACGTGTGGGAGTTTAGAGCGTTGTTTACGTGTGGGGGGTTAGAGTGTTTTTTTACGTGTGGGGGGTTTAGAGTGTTGTTTACGTGTGTGGGGTTTAGAGTGTTGTTTATGTGTGTGGGGTTTAGAGTGTTGTTTACGTGTGGAGGGTGTTAGAGTGTTGTCAACGTGTGGAGGGTGTTAGAGTGTTGTTTACGTGTGGGAGGATTGGGCTGCTGTTTTCATGTGGGGGTTAGCGTGTTGTTTACGTGTGGAGGGGGTTAGAGTGTTGTCTACATGTGGGGGGTTTAGAGTGTTGTTATGTGTGGGTGGGTTAGATTGTTGTTGACGTGTGGTGGGTTTTAGAGTGTTGTTTACGTGTTGGGGTGTTAGAGTGTTGTTTACGTGTGGGGGACTGGACTGTTGTTTACGTGTGGGTGGGATACATTGTTGTTTACGTGTGGGGGAGTTAGAGTGTTGTTTCAGTGTAGGGGGTTAATGTGTTGCTTACATGTGGGAGGGTTACGTGTTGTTTACGTGTGGGGGGTTAGATTGTTGTTTAAGTGTGGGGGGTTTAGATTATTGATTACATGTGTGGGTTTAGAGCGTTGTTTACGTGTGGGGGGGATAGATTGTTGTTTACATGTGGGGGCTTAGAGTGTTGTTTATGATTGGGGGGGTTAAAGTGTTGTTTACGTATGGGGGGCTTAGAGTGTTGTTTACGTGTGGGGTGGTTAGAGTGTTGTTTACATGTGGAGGTTAGAGTGTTGCTTACGTGTGGGGGGGTTAGATTGTTGTTTACGTGTGGGGGGTTAGAGTGTTGTTTACGTGTGGGGGGTTTAGAATGTTATTTACGTGTGGGGGGTGTTAGTGTGTTGTTTACGTGTGGGGGGTTTAGAGTGTTATTTACGTGTGGGGGGTGTTAGAGTGTTGTTTACATATGGGGTGGTTTAGAGTGTTGTTTACGTGTGGGGGGTGTTAGAGTGTTGTTTACATATGGGGTGGTTTAGAGTGTTGTTATGTGTGGGTGGGTTTGATTGTTGTTGATGTGTGGGGGTTGTTAGAGTGTTGTTTACATTTGAGGGGTGTTAGAGTGTTGTTTACGTGTGGGGGGGTTAGAGTGTTGTTTACATTTGAGGGGTGTTAGAGTGTTGTTTACGTGTGGGGGGGTTAGAGTGTTGTTTACGTGCGGGGGTTAGAATGTTGTTTACATGTGGCTGGGGTTAGAGTGTTGTTTACGTGTAGGGGGGTTAGAGTGTTATTTACGTGGGGGAGTTAGATTGTTATTTTCATGTGGGGGATTTAGAGTGTTGTTTACGTGTGGGGTGGTTAGAGTGTTGTTTACGTATGGGGGGGGTTTAGAGTATTGTTTACGTGTCGGGGGGTTAGAGTGTTGGTTACGAATGAGTGGGGTTAGTGTGTTTTTTTACGTGTGGGAGTTTAGAGCGTTGTTTACGTGTGGGGGGTTAGAGTGTTATTTACGTGGGGGAGTTAGATTGTTATTTTCATGTGGGGGAGTTAGAGTGTTGTTTATGTGTGGGGTGGTTAGAGTGCTGTTTACGTATGAGGGGGGTTTAGAGTATTGTTTACGTGTCGGGGGGTTAGAGTGTTGGTTACGAATGAGTGGGGTTAGTGTGTTTTTTTACGTGTGGGAGTTTAGAGCGTTGTTTACGTGTGGGGGGTTAGAGTGTTTTTTTACGTGTGGGGGGTTTAGAGTGTTGTTTACGTGTGTGGGGTTTAGAGTGTTGTTTATGTGTGTGGGGTTTAGAGTGTTGTTTACGTGTGGAGGGTGTTAGAGTGTTGTCAACGTGTGGAGGGTGTTAGAGTGTTGTTTACGTGTGGGAGGATTGGGCTGCTGTTTTCATGTGGGGGTTAGCGTGTTGTTTACGTGTGGAGGGGGTTAGAGTGTTGTCTACATGTGGGGGGTTTAGAGTGTTGTTATGTGTGGGTGAGTTAGATTGTTGTTGACGTGTGGTGGGTTTTAGAGTGTTGTTTACGTGTTGGGGTGTTAGAGTGTTGTTTACGTGTGGGGGACTGGACTGTTGTTTACATGTGGGTGGGATACATTGTTGTTTACGTGTGGGGGAGTTAGAGTGTTGTTTCAGTGTAGGGGGTTAATGTGTTGCTTACATGTGGGAGGGTTACGTGTTGTTTACGTGTGGGGGGTTAGATTGTTGTTTAAGTGTGGGGGGTTTAGATTATTGATTACATGTGTGGGTTTAGAGCGTTGTTTACGTGTGGGGGGGATAGATTGTTGTTTACATGTGGGGGCTTAGAGTGTTGTTTATGATTGGGGGGGTTAAAGTGTTGTTTACGTATGGGGGGCTTAGAGTGTTGTTTACGTGTGGGGTGGTTAGAGTGTTGTTTACATGTGGAGGTTAGAGTGTTGCTTACGTGTGGGGGGGGTTAGATTGTTGTTTACGTGTGGGGGGTTAGAGTGTTGTTTACGTGTGGGGCGTTTAGAATGTTATTTACGTGTGGGGGGTGTTAGTGTGTTGTTTACGTGTGGGGGGTTTAGAGTGTTGTTTACGTGTGTGGGGTTTAGAGTGTTGTTTATGTGTGTGGGGTTTAGAGTGTTGTTTACGTGTCGAGGGTGTTAGAGTGTTGTCAACGTGTGGAGGGTGTTAGAGTGTTGTTTATGTGTGGGAGGATTGGGCTGCTGTTTTCATGTGGGGGTTAGCGTTTTGTTTACGTGTGGAGGGGGTTAGAGTGTTGTCTACATGTGGGGGGTTTAGAGTGTTGTTATGTGTGGGTGGGTTAGATTGTTGTTGACGTGTGGTGGGTGTTAGAGTGTTGTTTACGTGTTGGGGTTTTAGAGTGCTGTTTACGTGCAAGGGGGTGTTGAGTGCTGTTTATGTGTGGTGGTGTTAGATTGTTGTTTACGTGTAGGGGGGTTAGAGTGTTGTTTACATGTGGGGGGGATAGATTGTTGTTTACATGTGGGGGCTTAGAGTGTTGTTTATGACTGGGGGGTTAAAATGTTGTTTACGTATGGGGGGCTTAGAGTGTTGTTTACATGTGAGGGGGTTAGATTGTTGTTTACGTGTGGGGGATTTAGAGTGTTGTTTACATGTGGGGTCGTTAGAATGTTGTTTACGTGTGAGGGGTTAGAGTGTTGTTTACGTGTGGGGTGGTTAGAGTGTTGTTTACGTGTGGGGGTTGTTAGACTGTTGTTTACATGTGGGGGTGTTAGAGTGTTGTTTACGTGTGGCAGGATTGGGATGCTGTTTTCATGTGGGGGTTAGAGTGTTTTTTACGTGTGGAGGGTGTTAGAGTGTTGTCTACGTGTGGGGGTGTTAGAGAGTTGTTTACGTGTGGGAGGATTTGGCTGCCGTTTTCATGTGGGGGTTAGCATGTTGTTTACGTGTGGAGGGGGTGAGAGTGTTGTCTACGTGTGGGAGGGTTTAGAGTGTTGTTATGTGTGGGTAGGTTAGATTGTTGTTGACGTGTGGTGGGTGTTAGAGTGTTGTTTACGTGTTGGGGTGTTAGAGTGTTGTTATGTGTGGGGGGGTTAGAGTGTTGTTTACATTTGAGGGGTGTTAGAGTGTTGTTTACGTGTGGGGGGGTTAGAGTGTTGTTTACGTGCGGGGGTTAGAATGTTGTTTACATGTGGCTGGGGTTAGAGTGTTGTTTACGTGTAGGGGGGTTAGAGTGTTATTTACGTGGGGGAGTTAGATTGTTATTTTCATGTGGGGGATTTAGAGTGTTGTTTACGTGTGGGGTGGTTAGAGTGTTGTTTACGTATGGGGGGGGTTTAGAGTATTGTTTACGTGTCGGGGGGTTAGAGTGTTGGTTACGAATGAGTGGGGTTAGTGTGTTTTTTTACGTGTGGGAGTTTAGAGCGTTGTTTACGTGTGGGGGGTTAGAGTGTTATTTACGTGGGGGAGTTAGATTGTTATTTTCATGTGGGGGAGTTAGAGTGTTGTTTATGTGTGGGGTGGTTAGAGTGTTGTTTACGTATGAGGGGGGTTTAGAGTATTGTTTACGTGTCGGGGGGTTAGAGTGTTGGTTACGAATGAGTGGGGTTAGTGTGTTTTTTTTACGTGTGGGAGTTTAGAGCGTTGTTTACGTGTGGGGGGTTAGAGTGTTTTTTTACGTGTGGGGGGTTTAGAGTGTTGTTTACGTGTGTGGGGTTTAGAGTGTTGTTTATGTGTGTGGGGTTTAGAGTGTTGTTTACTTGTGGAGGGTGTTAGAGTGTTGTCAACGTGTGGAGGGGGTTAGAGTGTTGTTTACGTGTGGGAGGATTGGGCTGCTGTTTTCATGTGGGGGTTAGCGTGTTGTTTACGTGTGGAGGGGGTTAGAGTGTTGTCTACATGTGGGGGGTTTAGAGTGTTGTTATGTGTGGGTGGGTTAGATTGTTGTTGACGTGTGGTGGGTTTTAGAGTGTTGTTTACGTGTTGGGGTGTTAGAGTGTTGTTTACGTGTGGGGGACTGGACTGTTGTTTACATGTGGGTGGGATACATTGTTGTTTACGTGTGGGGGAGTTAGAGTGTTGTTTCAGTGTAGGGGGTTAATGTGTTGCTTACATGTGGGAGGGTTACGTGTTGTTTACGTGTGGGGGGTTAGATTGTTGTTTAAGTGTGGGGGGTTTAGATTATTGATTACATGTGTGGGTTTAGAGCGTTGTTTACGTGTGGGGGGGATAGATTGTTGTTTACATGTGGGGGCTTAGAGTGTTGTTTATGATTGGGGGGGTTAAAGTGTTGTTTACGTATGGGGGGCTTAGAGTGTTGTTTACGTGTGGGGTGGTTAGAGTGTTGTTTACATGTGGAGGTTAGAGTGTTGCTTACGTGTGGGGGGGTTAGATTGTTGTTTACGTGTGGGGGGTTAGAGTGTTGTTTACGTGTGGGGGGTTTAGAATGTTATTTACGTGTGGGGGGTGTTAGTGTGTTGTTTACGTGTGGGGGGTTTAGAGTGTTGTTTACGTGTGTGGGGTTTAGAGTATTGTTTATGTGTGTGGGGTTTAGAGTGTTGTTTACGTGTCGAGGGTGTTAGAGTGTTGTCAACGTGTGGAGGGTGTTAGAGTGTTGTTTATGTGTGGGAGGATTGGGCTGCTGTTTTCATGTGGGGGTTAGCGTTTTGTTTACGTGTGGAGGGGGTTAGAGTGTTGTCTACATGTGGGGGGTTTAGAGTGTTGTTATGTGTGGGTGGGTTAGATTGTTGTTGACGTGTGGTGGGTGTTAGAGTGTTGTTTACGTGTTGGGGTTTTAGAGTGCTGTTTACGTGCAAGGGGGTGTTGAGTGCTGTTTATGTGTGGTGGTGTTAGATTGTTGTTTACGTGTAGGGGGGTTAGAGTGTTGTTTACATGTGGGGGGGATAGATTGTAGTTTACATGTGGGGGCTTAGAGTGTTGTTTATGACTGGGGGGTTAAAATGTTGTTTACGTATGGGGGGCTTAGAGTGTTGTTTACATGTGAGGGGGTTAGATTGTTGTTTACGTGTGGGGGATTTAGAGTGTTGTTTACATGTGGGGTCGTTAGAATGTTGTTTACGTGTGAGGGGTTAGAGTGTTGTTTACGTGTGGGGTGGTTAGAGTGTTGTTTACGTGTGGGGGTTGTTAGACTGTTGTTTACATGTGGGGGTGTTAGAGTGTTGTTTACGTGTGGCAGGATTGGGATGCTGTTTTCATGTGGGGGTTAGAGTGTTTTTTACGTGTGGAGGGTGTTAGAGTGTTGTCTACGTGTGGGGGTGTTAGAGAGTTGTTTACGTGTGGGAGGATTTGGCTGCCGTTTTCATGTGGGGGTTAGCATGTTGTTTACGTGTGGAGGGGGTTAGAGTGTTGTCTACGTGTGGGAGGGTTTAGAGTGTTGTTATGTGTGGGTAGGTTAGATTGTTGTTGACGTGTGGTGGGTGTTAGAGTGTTGTTTACGTGTTGGGGTGTTAGAGTGTTGTTATGTGTGGGGGGTTAGAGTGTTGTTTACGTGTTGGGCTGTTAGAGTGCTGTTTACGAGTGGGGTGAGTTAGAGTGTTTTTTACGTGTGGGGGTTTGGAGTGTTGTTTACGTGTGGGGGGTGTTAGAGTGTTGTTTACATATGGGGTGGTTTAGAGTGTTGTTATGTGTGGGTGGGTTTGATTGTTGTTGATGTGTGGTGGTTGTTAGAGTGTTGTTTACATTTGAGGGGTGTTAGAGTGTTGTTTACGTGTGGGGGGGTTAGAGTGTTGTTTACATTTGAGGGGTGTTAGAGTGTTGTTTACGTGTGGGGGGGTTAGAGTGTTGTTTACGTGCGGGGGTTAGAGTGTTGTTTACATGTGGCTGGGGTTAGAGTGTTGTTTACGTGTAGGGGGCTTAGAGTGTTATTTACGTGGGGGAGTTAGATTGTTATTTTCATGTGGGGGAGTTAGAGTGTTGTTTACGTGTGGGGTGGTTAGAGTGTTGTTTACGTTTGGGGGTGTTTAGAGTATTGTTTACGTGTCGGGGGGTTAGAGTGTTGGTTACGAATGAGTGGGGTTAGTATGTTTTTTTACGTGTGGGAGTTTAGAGTGTTGTTTACGTGTGGGGGTTTAGAGTGTTTTTTTACATGTGGGGGGTTTAGACTGTTGTTTACGTGTGTGGGGTTTAGAGTGTTGTTTACGTGTGGGGGTGTTAGAGTGTTGTTTACGTGTGGAGGGTGTTAGAGTGTTGTCTACGTGTGGGGGTGTTAGAGTGTTGTTTACGTGTGGGAGATTTGGGCTGCTGTTTTCATGTGGGGGTTAGCGTGTTGTTTACGTGTGGAGGGGGTTAGAGTGTTGTCTACGTGTGGGGGGTTTAGAGTGTTGTTATGTGTGGGTGGGTTAGATTGTTGTTGACGTGTGGTGGGTGTTAGAGTGTTGTTTACGTGTTGGGGTGTTAGAGTGTTGTTATGTGTGGGTGGGTTACATTGTTGTTGACGTGTGGTGGGTTTTAGAGTGTTGTTTACGTGCAAGGGGGTGTTGACTGCTGTTTATGTGTGGTGGTGTTAGATTGTTGT